>JAHWFP010020207.1:88393-152849 GCA_023313725.1 Lithobius niger
CGAGCCCCTGCCCTCATGGCAAAGTGCCCCTTTTTTCTGAAAAAAAGGGCCCTTTTTATGGGAGCGGTGGTGTAAAAGAGCCGGAAAAACGCAAAAAAAGACAATAACAACTACGAAAGTGGTGCAAAGAGGCGCAGAAATGGTTAAAATCGCACAAAAGGGGGTAAAAAGAGGTTAAAACACCAAAAAAAAAAGGCCCCAGAAAAAAGTATGTTTGCTCCTGCCCTGATGCTCTACAAAACCGGCCGTATACGGAGGGAGGGAGGGAGGGGGAGCTGCCCTAGTTAATTAAAAAAAAAAGCTTCAACGATTGTATTTGAGCTTCTTGACTTAGGACACCATTTTTCTCGTTTCCCCCCCCCCCCCCCCCCGCTTAACCATGAACATGGATCCAATTTCTACTGGGATCCCTTTCGGCCATTTTAAATTGAAACCACTCCTGAATTATTATCCCAATGGTCAGACGATATAACTTTGCAACTTTAATCCGGCTCAAGTGTGTGCCAGCCTTTGTGTAAAAGGCGAGCATTAAAACATATGAAAAAACTG
This sequence comes from Lithobius niger, assembly GCA_023313725.1. NCBI lineage: Eukaryota > Metazoa > Arthropoda > Chilopoda > Lithobiomorpha > Lithobiidae > Lithobius > Lithobius niger. Next base: position 88,943 of record JAHWFP010020207.1, read on the forward strand.
GTTCTGACCCCTTTTAGGCCTGAATTGGGTGTTCTTGGTGTAGTTTACCCTGAAGTGCAACTGCGGTGAAGAATTCCAGGATGATTCCAGGACTTTTCGCTACAGAATTTTGGTGCATCGGCCGGGAAACGAACGTGGATGGCGCGCACGTGGCAGGCGAGCATTCTACCACTGAAATGTTTCATCTGGTATTTATTTAACTGAAAACTACTTAGTACAGCCCTTGACAACATAAGCATGCTGGTGAACATACAGGGTGATCAGTTAAGTTGTGACCCAGCTTCATAAGCTAAAGTACTACTGAACGATATGTTATGAGACCCGGGTGATGTGATGAGGCAAGAGGAGCCATTGAGTGGACAAGAAATGGATGACCTAGACAAATGTTATCAAGGTCATTCAACTGCCAACTTCTTCAATATGCATCACACACCATGAGTATAAATTAGGAATATGTACGGAACAAGGAGACATTACCAATGCAAAATAAAACTGACGAAAATTGGACCAGGTTTGCATTACCTATGACGTAGGTAAAATGGCTGCTGTCGGCCCCTGATTGGCATTCCATTCAAACACTCTATCGTGCAGGAAAGCATCGTCTTCCATTATGGGGTCGAAAGTAGCCATTTTACGAACGTCATAGGTGCTGCAAACCTGGTCCGATTTTCCGTCTGTTTTTTGCATTGGTAATGTCTCTTTGTTCCCCTACATATTCCTAATTTATACTCATGGTTTGTGTTGCATATTTAAGAAGTTAGCAGTGGAATGACCTTGATAACATTTGGGGAGGCCATTCATTTCTTGTCCAATCAATGGCCCCTCTTGGCCTCATCACAGCAAATGGGTCTCATAACGTATCGTTCAGTAGTACTTTAGCTATCAAGCTGGGTCACAACTTAACTGATCAGTGCATACACTAACGCACTGAATCCGATCCTAAAATAATGACGTGTGACGTAATTTTAGGTGGAAATAGCATAATCGGATCAAATCTGCCGCTGATCTGTTCGATTAGTTTAACAGAGTGCTATTTGTTGGTATGCAGAAACCTCTAGCGTTGACAAATCTAAGAAAAATGTACAAATCAACGTACTGTCCCCATTTACCTTGGAGGAATAAACATGTCTGCACATCGCGGGGATATTTACTGCTGTTCTAGCCTGATAATAATAATAAAGATTTTTTTACCTCCAGAAGCGAGGTAAACTGAGTCTGGAAGGAAGTTTTGTATTCCGCTAATACAAGTCTTAACGTTATAAGGTCAAATGTATGTAGTTTGTTAATCTACCAAGGGAGTGAGATTTGCACTAACGGTGTTCTTAACATTAAAATTATCTCTTAAAAAATTTGCAGTTTTACGTACGAATGGGTGTGTAAATTATGTGACCAAATTTAGATAAATTTAAAGTTTCAATGCCCTTCTGCAACCGTTTACACGCTTGGCTTCAAGCAGTTTCGGTGCTAGACTGACTATTCCATGGTTCAACGACCTTGTTCGAAAAGAAACTGTAACATGGTTGAAAGCCAAGGAATACACGAGTGGTTCATATTCGAGTCAACCGGTTCTTCGCAAGTGCTAGGGAACACGCGAGAAGTATGAAGAGCAAGAAAAGCTGTACAAATAATGTACAAGAGCTACGTTAAAGTTAATACTAAAAAGTTACTTCCCAAAGTTGGGGAACAGAAGAACTCACTAACTGGAACAAATAACTAAACATGCCCCAGCCCAACAGTAGCCTACACAGCTTCGGAGGAGACGAACTAAATAAATAGGCATAAATCGCTGGCCATAATATTAAGGAAAATTGGAAATTAGCCAATAGCGAAAATCATACACTAGAAATAACATAGTTCAGTAAGCCACCTTTATGCACTTATGTTTCGTCGGAGTGGCATGACCCGGATTCGAACCGGCTACCCAGTTCACCCCCAGATCACTTGCATAGCGCCTTAATCGCAATGGCCACATCCTCAACTGGCATAAAGATAACTCACTGAACAACCCGTTATTAAGGTCACAACCGTGACCAGGGCTCCATTCGACCGAAATTCACTCGGCCATATAGACAATGGAGAGGGAAGACAAATCATACACTCACAAGGCTCAAAACAGAAATAAATAGACATAAATCGCTGGAAATAGTGTTAAGGAAAATTGGAAATTAGCCAATAGCGAAAATGATACAGGAAGTCACAACCAACTGCATTGAAGAACTAACTATCACTAAAGGAATTCCTCGGTATTTATGCCGATTGGGTTCCGCTCATTCAGAATGAAACCCGTGCAATAAACCTTCTATTCTTAAGAATCTGATGTAATATTCTAATGAAGTTACATCCATATCGCAAGAGACTAACTTCTAAAAAAGCAAGATGCGCTTTCCCTCATTAGCCCTCTCACGCAGCTCTCTGGCATTCGACATGATCGCAATCTTGTCGGATTCCATTGAAGTGCAAAGATCCCATCTTTAGGGGTTGGCCAACAGGTGAAAACCAGTTGGTCCACCGCCAAAGGGAAAGCTGACGAAATAGATTGGAATAAAAGGCCTATATATAGCCCTACACATAGAGCCCTTCCTATATAGTGCCCTACACAAACAGCTAAGTAACCAGTGGCAAGTTAGGTAATGTTTACGTTCTAAAATACCACGCTACAAAACTTTTTGTGCAGTTTCTCTTTGTTTTTTGTTGTGCCTTTAATTTGAGAGTACGCCCTCGACTACGTGTTTCCGAGCACCTCGAAATTCAAGCAGGGATCCACATCGATAACCCCCTTCAACATGAGAAAGTAATGCAAAGATCAGCTATTAGCCATCTATGCACTAAGAATTCAAGATTGAAATGTGCAACTCGCTGAGCATAGTTATGATTGGTGATTACGGAATAATGGTGCCTACACGATATTGAGGATAACGTCAGCTTCATTTCGTCACCATGGTTTAATGGTTCATTTAGGTTATTGATGGTATTATAATGCCCGCCCGCCGTCAACATTAATTCCGCTAACTATTCGTGCCTAATGAGATGAGGATGTTATTGTGTGAAAGTTTAGGGACACGATGTAACTTAAATGGGGACAGGGACAATACGGAAAGAATTCAAGTTATAATATCGAAAATAATTAGGACTTAACATCTGTTGGTTCATAGCAAGATCGGTGGAACAATAGTATATAGGAAGGGTGGTCATTCGCCAGCTCATTACGTGACGTCACTGGAAGCACGCACATTAGAGCCCAGCTGGAGCCTAGCTGGAGCCTTTCCGTTTTGACTTGTGCGCATGTGTTTAAGCTGTTGAGCTGCATTGTGACATCAGTGGAGAGAGCAAAATCAATCGCCAATGGGAAAGCAACATGCAAAAAGTTGGAATAGACCCCCCCCCCCTTCGGTTCTTAGCAAGAAATGAGGGACTAGTAAGGAATAATAATAATAATCTAGTATACAATCGTACTTTTACAATCGTTGTCATAGGAAAGCATGAGGTGTTATTGTTGTACATCAAGATGTTGAGTTATGCATTGTTGACTCATGACGAATGGCCTCTGGGAGTGGTAACTTAAGAGATTCATCCTCAATTCAAGGCCCGCTGTGGTAAAACCGCATGGCAAGTCGTCATGGGATGAAGGTGTAACAGTGGTTCAGGGTGTTGATGTACAATGGATCTCTACACGGTTTCAGAAAGATTGAAGAAAAAGGACCGGCCCTTTCAACTCAGTTCTCAATTTCTGCATAAGGCCGCTAAAAATTAATTAAGTGGTTCTCGGGAGCGCACGCATGGGTTTTTTTTTTCAGCGCATGAAACATTTTTATGACATTATCTAAAAATAAAAATAAAAAATCCAATCACGCATCAGCACTTTCATCAAACATTTTCCGGAGCCGATGACCACATCAGCTCTTTGCTCCATTTTCATGAACGCCTCGAAAGAAATCTTAAGGGTCGTTTAGAAGCACGTCACAACTAAAAAACTTGGATCTAAAAAGAATGACTTTTGTCAAATGTGTAACTTATTGCACGATCACCCTGTAATTAAAACACATATATTGTACTCAACAAAAAATGTTAAGTTTCTAAATTTGTTTTGTTTGGTTAAAAAAAAAAAAAACGCCATCGCTCGTATCTGAAAAATCACGAATAAAACGTAAAAAAAAAAACACCGCCCGCTCGCGTCAATTTTTTTTAGCAACACTCCTGAGAACCACGTAATTAATTTTTAGCGGCCGAAGAAAGGAACGCACAAAACGAGCCCGTACATGGCGTAACTCTGAAGTGCAAATCAACAAAGCCTGGCAACATTTTTTTACCCCCATAAAAACAAATTTTCGAGCGGGCTGTTTTTGAGTTCAGTATAGGAAAAACGCGTTGCCGCGGTTTTCTCGACTAAAACACCTCTAAAACTGCGCCTGTTTCGGCGTTAAGTAGCGGGAGATGGCGAGGGAAGTCAAGCTTCTTTTTTTTTATTTCTAAATCCCGCAAAGTCGCCATCCAAAGTGCTCGGCTCCAAGAAAACTCACTTTATTACCTATAAGTGATGGCAGCAATTTGGCTGCCTTAAAAATAGAGGCAAGGGAGAGACGAAAAAAGGGAAATAAAAGTTCGTGGGACGTGATGCGTGCAATTTACTTGGGCGATTCGTGCCAGATTGGGGAGTTCGGGGGAAGCGGGGGGGGGGGGGGGGAAAGCGAAGCAGTAACTCCAAGTAAAATACATCCCGAACCTTCACCCCGAACCTACACCCTCCCCCGCATCACCCATCGCGTCACACTAAAGAGCCATCTGATTATGCTACTCCCAGGACTGAAAAGGACGAAAGAGACCTCTCATGTGTCGTTCGAGATAATAAAATAGTAAAATGGATTAAACATTCCTGCCGGTGGGTATTTCAAGAGCACCTAAAAGCAACGGAACACCCTTATGCGGCAGGTTTCGTTTCCATTACAGGCGCTACGACGTGCATTGTGCTAGCGAATTTTTTTTGGCTGAAATCCATTTGGGGTAAGACTGATTCATTCATTAACTCGAACCCATAACTATACATTGTTCCACATTATGTTTGCAGAAAGCTGGCCGTATGATGCCACGTTTCTTTGCACTACGATTGCAAAAACATATGAACATCACACTTGTAGAGCCTACACAGTTACTGTTACAGTCTTCGAGTGGGATATTTACGTGTTTTTTGTACGTATAGTGGCAGGAAACTTGGCGTCATACAGTCAGTTTTCTGCAAACATAATGTGGAACAAACTGTATCACCAACAGTGAGTTGTTTGGAATGCACCTGTTCTCTCCCCTCCCCCCTCCCCGGGTTTAGCTGAATTTAGACACTGTTGAACTCATCGAGTGGTGACCAAATCTATTTTTCTTTCTCTCTCTCTCTATATCCGAGTTAACATGGATTCGGGAATTAACTAGATATAGAGGAAGCCCGTGCTATGCACGGGGCCGGTCATGAATTAAGTTTACGGACATATTTTCCGGGATATTTTTCCGGCACTCTTCCCGACGACTTGTCAGATTGATCGACCACTCATGCCTGCCTCCTGTTTGCATGCAGGTAGAATGGGAGCGCGCATTTTCAATGCGGGCGCGTGGAGGGGAGAAGTGATTGTTCGGCCCGACGACTTGTCAGATTGAACCTTTATTGAGTTGATCGACCACTCATGCCTGCCTCCTGTTTCCATTAAGGTAGAGTGGGAGAGTGCATTTTCAATGCGGGCGCGAGGAGGGGAGAAGTGGTTTTCCTTTTAGCCTTCCTTTTAGCCGGCCTCCAATATTATTATAAAGATTAGGGGTAGCATGATACAAAAAAATTTTACCCAGATAAAACTTTTTTTTTAATTATCGCGATAATCGACAATATCTCGATAAAACAAATTTTGAGGCTGGAATAACAATTTAAAAAAAAAGTTAACTAAAAAAATCCTTGGCTGAAGCCTACAGTGCAACCTTCACGAATGTGAATTGTGTGGCACTCGCAATTTGGCCAGTAGACATGAAAATGCACTTGCCATTCTCCATGAATTCCTCACCGTGTAGAAACAATTCTGCAGTTGTGCTGCACTTAATGCTTAAATACTGTTTGTATTAAACTAACTCTACAATCATCTAAAGTGGCTAGCAACAATATTGCACACTTGGTTGGAGAGCCCTTGTAATTCCGCACGCAACGCCGCAAACTGCTTGTTTCTAGCTATTACGGTTTCCGAGATATTACAATTTGCACGATAATGCCGTAAATCAGAACGTGCGTTACGATAATCGACGAAAATGTTTATCGCGATATTAGCGAATTATCGATTATCGCGTCACACCTACTAGATATAGCATCTTACGTTTTCCAAGCCTATGCGGGGTCCTGGCGGTAGTTTCGGATCCTATTAATACCTCTTATATTGCTTTGACTCCGTGCTGCTGGATGAGATAATAATAATAATAATAATAACTCGTTAATTTTCATGAAGCATGCTACATGATGGAAATCGCCATGAGGAATGCAAGATTCCTATTTTATAGCAACGAACCAAGCAGAAAGCACAAAATAACAAAATAGTTTACAATACGGGAAAAACACAACAAAATACGCAAAAAAGAACACAAAACAACAAATACGTGATAATAATAATAAAATACCTTAAGATACTACACACTCGATTTGTATGAGCTCATAAAATACATTCTTGCAAAACTTAAAATATTTCGACAGTTTAAATTACGAGAAATTGACTTTGGTAGTAAGTCATTCCACACATTAGGTGCAGTGTAAGATAGACTCATTTTCCCATAGTTTGTTCTACATTTACGAGGAACAAGTTTATCATTGTTGCGGGTGTATGAGTTTGAATATCACAATACGTTCTATTGTTGCTAACACCACAGAGGTATGGTTTCCAACATTTTTCCTTTCAAAGATTTGTACGTATATACACACACACAGCATACTTAAAAACAATGTCAAATCGGGGAGGGGGAGGCGGGCAAGCGTGTATGGGGGGGACACGTATGCGAATACGGGAGGGGGGCAAGAGTGTGGGGATTGGGGGTTAAAGTAATTGTGTGTGGGGGGAAGGATAAAGTAATGATTCAGACAAGGGCAGCCTATGCTCCCTGCTCGGTACTTCAGTAATAAGTCAACTGACTGTTTTTTGTAAAGATAAAATTCGTTGCAGATTAGTCTTCGTAGTGGCTCCCCAAATTGTAATACCATACAAAATGATCGGTTAATCAAAAGCAAAGTAAATAACGTAAAAGATAGCGTGGCACGCAATGTTTGACCCTTGTTAAGGGCCCCGTGCACTGGGCGGCCAGGTCGTGCGGCCAGTAGTGGTCGCGGCTAAAAAACACGGCGACGTACGCCGTGGCCACGCCCGTTTCCCCTTGATCATTCTCGATCACGTCGTTAAATACGATAGATAAATACGAAGCAAGCATTGTCGTCCTGTGGTCGCCTGCACGCCGCCTGGGATTCCAAGGGTCGCTACGACTGACTGGCCGCGACCCCAAGTGCACGGTGCTTCATATACCGTATGTATTCTCATTGGCTGCAGCGACCTGGTCGCGCGCCTTGGTCGCTTAGTGCACGGGGGGGGGGGGGGGCCTAAAATAGCATTTCCTCTCGCAATTTTGATATGTGATTTCCAGTATAAAGTATGGTGTATGATCACCCCTATAGTGTCCGCGGCCTATCTGAGTCCTCCGCAGAATGAACACAGATAATCGATTGTACGTTTTCAGTAGCAGAGTGCCTTGTTGATATCCAAGATGGGTACAAAAACAATGGCGGCCATCGATTAAAGCCACCCCCTTCAGGAAGACATAGCCGCTCACAAAATACTTGTAGGACTCAAGATTAGCCGCGCACACAATAGCATTCGTATTTCATTTACATTTTCAATTATAATTCCGTTAATATCAGATGCGATAGCTGGTAATACATGGCTAATCTATGCAGTTTATAATTGGACTATTTTTCCAGCAGGCTATAGGGAGGGTAGCAATAGATGTTAGCACGCTTATGTATGGCGCTACACGTAATTATGCCTATATATGTGTCATAATGCCTATAATTTGCATCAGGGAATATCATTAAACAGTAAGCACTCTTTAGTTACCTAAGAAGGCAAAACTAGGCTACGTACAAAAAGTAATTTTTTTTCTAGGAGCTCTTGGAGAAACAATCAGCTTCATCCAAATCACCACACATGTGCAAAAAAAAAAAAAAATAATCCGCTGCTGCGCACAGTTTGGTACTACCAAAAAACAGGACACTCGATAGAGATACAATAGAGCATTCCAAAGGCAACGAGTCCAACGAATTACTTTAATCTCTGCTTGTCCACATTTATTACGTAGCAGACGTTCCTGTATGTAAAGTTATTTTTCCAACTTTCGTTCAAAACATGTCCGTTCAACGGAAGTGACATTACCCTTGAACGCGACTGGGGGATTGTGGGAGCTAACTAATCGCAGCAGCTCGCAGCGGTGGTTGATTTTTACGGAACTGTGAGCATGCGCAAAGCACAGTTTAACGACTGGTTCTGGATGGATTTTCGACTGACTCTGGATGGAGCCATCAGTCACGTTGAAAGGTGACGTCTTTTCCCTCATCAGACACTTTTGCAACGTTCTGTTGAGGTTTCGGTACATTGACGGTACCAAACTGTCTTCAGAAGTGTGTGTACACAGGTTGGCCGTTTTGGAAGAAGCTCAAACTGAAGAGAACCATCCAATATCCAGTGCCCGCTGGTGTACGGCAGATGAATGTGAGAGTGATCTCTATCTGTATCTAGCCCCGCACAGTTCGAACTGTCTGTCTACATCCACAACTGCTTCCTAGAGGAGTTTTTATCACCTTGGGATTGCAATGAGTGCTTGAGATAAATTATCAGTACTTAAAATAAACGAGGCTCCAGCTAGTGGCATTTGCAACGGATATACCGTGTTGCATTAAACAGGGTTCCCACCAACCTGGAAATTCAGAGAATTTAGACTGTATCTTTGAAACTCAAGGAAAACTCAGGGAATTCTCAGATTTTCAACAAAAAAAAACCTGGAAAACTCGGAGAAAAAAACAAAACAAGCGGGACCTAGAGGCTAATGTTCAGAGCTGAAAAAAAAAAAAACCTTGTAAACAAATAAAATGCGTCCAAACTTATCGTAGGGCTATGCCTAACAACATTAAAACACAGAATTAAAAAATGTTATGTTCTATTTTGACATCTAATAGTTCATTATATATAAAAACATTTTACAGTAAGGGCGCGTTTATGCAACGACTCGCCTTTGCATTCTCGCAGCGAGAATCTAATCGCGATGGCAAAGGTATCATTGCCATGGTAACAGCGCTACCTGGATTAGCTAAATCTGACGTCGTTTGAGTAAATGATTACAGTCTTATGATCCGTGCCAATACGATAAAGAATTCCTCCGGACGAAACAATTTTCCTAGTCACTTCTGAACTCACATTATTGACTGGTTTTGTTGAGAGGCGGGAGAGCTCGAAATGCCGCCATGTTGGAATTTCAGATGATTTCTAGCTTCTAGCTGCGAGAATGCAAATGCGAGTCGCTGCATAAACGCTCTCTTAAAGCTGGCAAAATGGGTTTAAAATGGATACCTTCCTGAAATGACGGTAAATGGCCTGGAAATTGATGTCAACTACTCTGGAATGCCTGAAAACCTCAGGGGAATTTATAGTGGGAAGTGCACCAATGCGTCTCATTGATTTTATCAATTTATTGTGTTTTTTTAATTCATTTTTTAATTTCTTTTTCCATCTGTCTGTAGTTTTACCAAATTTCTTAGCTGCGCTGGTATTTTATTCGTGCAATGTGACACAATAATAATAATAATATTAACTTTTATTGCCTTTTGCGGGCAAAAGGCCATAGAAAGAGCATTACCTGTCCACAAATACCTTCGCACAACAAATAAAAAGACAAATAATGCTTTAACTTTAAAAGATACTGGTCAGTCAAAGACCACGGTTAAATGCATTAAACCATCGTTAATCGTGACTAATATACCCTGCAAGTCGCCGAGCTAAGCAAACCATATTAAGTCAAATATACACTGTATATAAAGAAAGAAATCACAAGGTAAAGGGTAAATGAAGCAAGCAGTCTGCATTAAAGACAGGCCTTGTGAGGATACACGATACTCTAATCTAAGAAAGAAAGAAAAGACAACTGCCCCGACTGGGACTCGAACCCAAGACATCCCGTTTACTAGCCGCTAAAGAAGGATTGAACAGATACTTAGCCCAGCTGGAGCCTGTAGCCAGTACCCGCCCCGGCAGCGCAGTGGTTAGAGCGCCCGGCTAGTAAACGGGATGTCCTGGGTTCGAGTCCCAGTCGGGGCAGTAGACTTTTCTTTCTTTCTCAGACTAGTGTATTGTGTATCCTCACAAGGACAGTCTTTAATGCAGACTGCTTGCTTCATATACACTGCATGTATTCCCGAAAAATGACAAATAACTAGCAGTGACCACCCCGGCTTGCAGAGTTGCACACACACACTCACTATCCGAGGACTTTTAACAGAACTCCGAAGGACTTTAAGCATCCCTTCCCCTCCTGAGACCCTTTGGTAGAATTCTTGTATCCAACTGTGTACTCTAATTTTTTTGTCTTCCCCCCCCTCCGCTAATAAATTTCGATTCGCCACTGGTCCGACTTAGGGCGGTTGCAGACAGACCACAAACCTAAAGAGTCCGCGGCCTATCTTGAGTTCGCTCCAGAACGACGCAGATAATCAATTATATGTTTTTGGTAGCAGCGTACCTTGTTGATATCCAAGATGGTTACAAAAACAATGGCGGCCGTCGACTAAAGCCGCCCCTTCCAGGAAGACGTAGTCGTTCATAAATACCTGGAGGCCTCAAGACAGACCGCGGACACCATAGCAATAATCACAGACGCAACTTTTGGCGTTTGTGGCGTAAAAACCGCAATCAGTGGCAGATCAGGTAAAAAGTATGTATCAAACTGGTGTTCTCACATGCAGTGGCACGTTTCTACCCTTGTCGGTAGGCCACTCTGAGCCAAATCTTGCTGTGTGAAAGGTATCGTCGACTTAGATGTGTTTGTGGCGCAATTTTTTTCAGCGGCTATCGCGCGTTTCGTGATCCGTCTGCACCCGCCCTTATCATTCCCACATTAATTATGGACCATAGCGAACGCATTCGCCACAAAGAGATAGGAAGCTACGACTGGAATAGGGTCAATATGTGCGTCTGACCTTCAGACATGACCCGTTCAAGTAGATTGGCTCGAGCATGAAAAAATATCAGTTTGAACATAATTCGCAAAATACCTTTTCCCGGCTGAATACCGTTTCTTTTCCTTCAATACAGTTTGTCAAAAGTAAAAAAAAAAGAATAAACTCCGTCAAAGAAGAAATTAGCTCATCTTCCAAAAACGCTGATTGGCTCGAACTGATCTTTCTTGTGCTTCTAATCACTTCATTTCATCCCCGTTTCTCCTCCTTCGTTCGCCTTTGTCCGTGAACAAAAGGAACGCCCGCTATGCAGGAAACGTACGCTTTTCATGGTGCACGCAAGACGTGCAGGGAAGCCGCAAGAAAGAAAAATAGGGGCAGCACCTGGTTTCCTGCTGATATTAGCTTTAGGAAGTACAGATAAGAAATCGAGTAATGAGGTTTATTGTTAAAAGAGAAGTTGTTCTCAGGATGTTGCCAGTGAGCGAATAAGATGACAGTAATTTTTTTTTTTTTTTTTATATTTCGTTATAACTTGAAAGCTGAAGTCGATCAAGCTAGACGTTTTGGTGAAAGTACTCAATATGCTGCGGCTGAGGCTGTGCTGTTTTGATAGTTTGTGTCAGGGGAAGGTGGTGAGTAAAATATAACAGTTAGAGTAACCGGGGGGGGGGGGCCCAGGAATTCGAGATGTAGTCTTGGTCTGTCGATCCTATTAAGTTCGGCGGACCATGATAGAGTTAAATAGATATACCTCCCAGCGCCATTTTCCTCGATCCTCCACATCAAGTACGGCCCCAAAGGTCTATTTACTTACCGTTAGTCTTTCCCTAGCTAAAAATCCGTTTTAAAATATGGCGTCTAGGAGATTTTCTGTTGAGTGTTGTTAACTATATTTAAGAAATTCCCGTTCCTATACGATCCTTTGCGTGCCTACAATGACCTTGAAGTTTCATCTGTGTGTGCGCAGTACTGATTTTAATCGTTTGCTAATAATTACTATGTGATCAAAAATCTAAAAGACTAATGCAGTAAAAATTAAAATTAATTATTCCAATAGATTGCCGAAGCAAAATTATAAGACACTAGTCTAGAAAATTATAAATTGTGATTTTAAAATACGAGAATCATTACTGTTTGTGACGACACAATTAATGCGTTCACGCTGGCTTGTCTATTAGGTGCAATGCCAACTGAGACAGTAGCTGCATTTTTCGCTGCGAGGAACGAAGCTACTTTCTCAGCATTTGACTATGGTAAATGCGTGGATGCGATCGGCACGTAGCTGTTATAAGGCAGGCGGAAAGTTATAAGGCAGGCGGTATGTTACTTTAATGGATTATTTTTTGGAATTATGGATTACTGGATTACTAACACGGCCATAGTGTAGCGACCCATCTTGGACTCCCAACTTTATAACTAGAGCCCACAACAACATTGTTATCTCAGTCAGCTTTGTGCTTGGGATGTGTTGCAACAATCTGCAGTTCTCTCCAGGGTTATCTTCATAGTAGTCAACAATTTCATCGACAATGTTAATTATGCAATTCCAATGTAATACAAACAAAAACGTCAAGTGTGCCGTAAAAAAGGGGTTATATGATTGAAGTTTCACTTTACTGTTAAAATGTACACGGATAAAAATTGGTGATTTTTATTTGAAATAATCAAATGTACAATTCAGAAAATTGCATCTGTTTAGGTGCTGTTGTGCTTTACGTGACGTATGATTGGTAAAGCAAAACAGCACTTAATCACCAATTTTTATCCGTATACATTTTAACAAGTAAAATGAAACTTCAATCATATAACCCCTTTTTTTTACGGCACACTTGACGTTTTTGTTTGTAATCCGTGTACCTTTTTTACGGCTATGGTGTCGCGCTATAAAGCATGCAGTCGATTGTTGCATGCATGAAGAATGGATCTGGCGTTTGCTGAGTGGCATTCTTCCCTAAATACAATGGTTGAAACAATCAAAATGATCGTTTAGGGTCCCGTAACTCCGGAATGGATCGACCAATTGAAAAAGTGGTCCCTGTAAGGTTAAATCCCAGGGAAATTTCTGGCTCAGATCATGTTTCAGATTTTAAGTAGGTGCAGTATAGTTTTTTCTGAAACCGTGTCAGCCAAGAAGAACAAGAACAAGAACCAGAACAACAACAACAACAACAAGTGAACGGTTTTCAAATTTACGTGTGGCTTCCTACGTTTACTCTTGCACGGAATTGCATAAAATTTGGTGTAAAGTTTGGAAAAGTTGCTATCTACTATCTGGCCAAGTTTGGTCGAAATATAGTGAATAGAAACGGAGAAATTAATACTTTTAGTTTTGCTGGAGAGAGAGGACTTCAATCATATATATATTTATATATTTATTTATTTATGTACAGAGCGTAACTACCTAGTACACCATGAGCTCTTTTAAACCTAGCCTACTGCAAAACTACCTAAAGTTGCAACCCGTAACACAGCAGCACGAACCTTGACAAACCAGAACGCTCAGCAGGGGGCGGCTGGGGAACAAGAGAGCACGAGAAACCCTGGGACACATGCAGAGCTATGCATTGCCTTGGCAACACAGTGGAGAGATGGATTGTGCACGGTTGGGACATGAGCTGTGCCAAGATGTCATAGTGTATGAATAGCGTTGTTCTGTGTTGTGGTATTGGGTTGGGTAGGCATTTGATAACTAAATTATAGTATCAAACCATAACTCGAACTGTGGTATTATTGCAGAATTGAAGTATGTATGTTGGGGTATCCATAGAGTGGGCGCGTAGCTTCGGGTTGCGACCCCCAATAAAGAAAGTATTAGGGCGCGTTCACGCAGCGACTCGCCTTTGCATTAACTCAGCTAGAACTCAATCCCGATGGCAAAGGTGACATTGCCATGGTAACAACGCTAAATGGATTAGCTAAATCCGACATCGTTTGAGCAAATACTTGCAGTCTTATAATCCGTGCCAATAATATAAAGAATTCCTCATGACGAAACAATTTTCCCAAACGCTTCTGAAGTCACGTTATTTGCTGTTTTCGTTGCGAGGCGGCAGACGTAAAACCGCCGCCATGTTGGAATTTGAGGTGATTTCTAGCTTCTAGCTGCGAGAATACAAAAGCGAGTGGTTGCGTGAACGTGCCCTGAACTCCCTTGGCGACCTGTTGTATTGTTCGAACCTTGAGTAGGTTTTATTAATTCCCCCATTCCATTCTATCAATTCAACCATGCTGCACCCGACGATGTTTCATCCTGTGATCTTTGGTAATTATTAACTATAGAATATTATTTCGCCAACTGTAATTATTCCCCAGGCCTAGCTTCAGTAACGTCATGATCTCCAAACCTTCAAAAACTTCATCCCCATCACATTTTTGATCTGGAAGGAGGATCTTTTGTTTAAGTCGGGTTAGCATTCAATTTACCATCCTATAATAACCTGAACCGTTAAATTACCGGACAAACAAGAGTAATTCATCTTAGATCATGTTATCATACTTTCAATGTTAAACTTCACGTCTCATCAACTTTAAGACTCTACAGTTGCTTTAATTTTCATCATAAACAGCCACTATGTGCCTTGTTCACAATAAAAAATCTTACGAAAAATAAAAAAAACGTGAGTAAGAAACTCATGATCGACCCGGCTTTGAAGCAAGATGGGGATAAGTTGAAAGCCTATAATGCAAGATGGCGAACATGAGTTCCTGCTAACGTTATTTTAAATTTATTGTAAGGTTTTTATTGTGAACAAGGCTCATAGTGGCTGTTTGTGCTAAAAATTAAAGCAACTGTGCCATTTTTTAAGCCCAGTAAGTTCTTGGCTCTGTCAGTGGGCCTCATCTCTCACATATAGAGCAGTGACATTTGCCGCCATATTGGCACCAGTATGGGTTTTGGAGGGCATAACTACAAGGTGCACTACATAACAATGGACGGGAAAAACAACGGATGAGCGGATTTCTTAGGCTTAAAATGACGTTGTTTTCTCCAACAACAAAAACCGCGCGTTTTACGTCTTAAGAAATCACTCTTCACAGCATCGTCCTCAGTATGACGCCCTTCTGTTTCTCTCTGCAGTGCTCCTTGCAGCTAACCCATTAAGGCTCCAGCATAGAGTTGTATACAATAATACTACGTCGTGTCACTCCTCTATTGTGTGCCTCATGCACTCACATATTGGGTCTGGTTTTAGTATTTTGAACAGCCGTACCGGCTGAGAAGACTATTGCAACGACTTTGTTCGTCCGTCCGTTCATCTGTTCGTCCGTTGCTTTTTTTCAACTTCGGAACGGTAGCCTACCTGATAGAGACGACCGCTGTTTACAATGTTAGATTCAGTGTCAAAAGTTAGTTTAAAAAAACACGGTAAATTAAACATCGTTACTTCCTTATGGCTAATAGGCTTCTTCGACGTAACTAAATTAAATAACATTTGATCGTCGAATTGAAATCCTAAGGGTAACATGAAGCCGTAAAAACAAAAGGGTTTTAGCTTCGTTTAAAGTAGTCGCGTCGCTTGTTGCATGATTGAATAGGCCTAGGCTTACCTTCGAACCAAATTCTCCATTAGGCCTATCTGCTACTTACGAAATAACAAAACTGCAGTTATTAAAATTAGGCTTAAAAGCTGAAAATTAGGCTTAAAGTCACGTTACCACGGCAACGTCAAGTTGCTATGAGTCGCTGCTGGCTTTATCAACAGCATATTATGACGTCTGTCTATTGCGTATCTCCCGTCACTTCCCTACTACCACTGATCTATATAGGCTTCGTTCCTCATTACGTTGTAGCACTATATGTGTGCCCGGAGGCGTACCGTGTTGCAAAAAGAGTACAATACAATCTTAATCTCCGTTAGTTGCTACTTACGAAATTAAAAGTAAAGGTAAAAATTAGGCCTAAAAGCTGACAATTACGCCTAAAATGTAAAATAGGCCTAAAAGCTAAGAAATTTATAATCGGCAATTTTGATGGTTACTGCTTTTCGATTATATCATATCAAAACCCAAAATTGGTAAAAGGGGCCGCCAAGTTCCGAATGGTTCGGCCCTTCAAAGGAGTGATATGAACACACCAAAACATTCGCCAAGTTTAGTTCTAAGGTTAAATGAAAACTAGAACATTGCTACTTTCGGTAGCAATGTTCAAGTTTTCAATTAACGTCCAAAGTATTATTCGGTACAATTAACTTGGCGAATGTTTTGGTGTGTTGATATCACTCCTTTGAAAGGTCGAACCAATCGGAACTTGGCGGTCCCTTTTACCAGTTTTGGTTTTTGATGTGATATCACTCCTTTTTTAAAAATTGTGTATTAAACTCAAATCCACTACCGTGCAGATGTGTAATAAAGTGGCACGTTGACTAGAAATTGGTAGTATTTTTCCCCAAGTACCTGAAATGTGCCCAACTTTGCTTCAAGATATAAGACACTGACGCTATGGCGCCGCGCTACAATGGTTTACAACCTCGACAATTGAATTGATGTGATGTTTGTTGTGATGATTGTTGCGTAACTTGGCGCGACACACTAGCGTGTGTCTAGATAAGAGAGATCGCTATTGCAGTGCGTGGTAGAGGTGCGCGCCTTAACAGTGGAAGTGGCGGAACTTTGCAGAAGATCGGTTGCGCCTATAGGTAGTCGCTGCAGCCGTTTGTTTTACTAGGAAATTATTGTCGGTGATAGCTTTTTTTACGACCTACCTTCGCTTATATCTGGGTAGATGATGGAGCCCATACATAACATTTTCATTATAATACCAAAAAAAAAAAATCTTTAGAAAGCTTGTTTTGCCGGAGGATACGGGAATGAAATAAACAAAACGCAAACTTGGCTTACGTTTTGCCGGATGTTTACATTATTAAAACACGGTTATTTAAAGATTGTACCATGTCTTTATCCCTTAGGGAATTGTGGTTGTTTACAATAAACCGTTGAATACTCAGTTGAAGCGCATTTATAACAGTAGGTCTTAGAGTCAGCTTCATGTTACTCGTTACCAAAATCTAAGATGGGAAATTATGCGTAAATGCTTTGTTTACCAGGCGCCAAAGTTATATTAAGACGCACGGACACACGGTAATGTGTAGCCGACAAGATTCAGCGACAACATTATCGTCCGTCCTATCTAGATAAAATATATATGAGCACGGACCATTAGAGCTTGTCTTTTATAGATAAGGCTGTTGGCTGTTTTTTTGCCATCTGAGAAAAAAAAACACAATGCGACAGAAAAGGCTGAAACTTCTTTTGATTGGGATGCGTTGGTCGCCTAACAGAATAAAAGTAACTGTTATTCAAACAGTTTAACGTTTTTTTGTTGATAAAAAAAAACATGTTTAATGTTGGTCTTTGCCTAATTACTAGCTAACTAGCTGATTTCACGAAAATAAATTCTTCCATGCGTGCGTATAGCTATAGTTTAACGTGGCCTTTGCTGGTTTGGGCGTCATGTACCAATCTATAGAGCAGTGACACGACGTAGTATTATTGTATATAACTCTATGCTACAGCCTTAATGGGTTAGCTGCAAGGGGAACTGCAGAGGGAAACAGAAGGGCCTCATACTGAAGCCGATGCTGTGAACAGTGATTTCTTAGACCTAAAACGCGCGATTTTTGTTGTTGGAGAAAACAACGTTATTTTAAGTGTAAGAAATCCGCCCTTCCGTTGTTTTTTCCTCCATTTTTATGTAGTGCACCTTGTAGTTATGCCCTCCAAAACCCATACTGGTGCCGATATGGCGACAAATATCACTGATCTACATAAACACTATTTTAGGGGCAGTGTTTCAGATTTTGTTGTTATTTTTGTTTTGGGGAGCACGAACCCAAACTGGGTTATGTCCCCCACAACGATGAGAGCGACAATTTAGCTAGAGACAACCAATCGGAAAACCCAGGATCTTTATCATGCCGCCACAATCTACATAAGTACGAGACACTGGGGGGCCCTTCTTGACTCGAAATTGCCAGGGCGTGGCTGAGGCCAGGATGTAACCTGGACCTCGAATTTGCTTCAAATACAACATTTTGTTGTTATTGTTTTCTTAAAGGGAGCACGAACCCAAACTGGGTTATCTGCCCCACAACATCTTTTTTTGGGGGAGCACGAACCTTAAATAATACAACAATAATACAGCAATGAACAACAGTGATAGTGATATTCGTTGGAATCTATAAAGGCCATAACGCCGTACATTCCACCTGAACTAAACAACAACAACAAAATATTTTGCTTACAACAATGAACATGAAGACACGAGTATGCCACACAACAACAGCACGAATTGTTGCTTTTTCCACTGCTAAATGTGAGTTCGGTAAAGAGTATTAGGCGTATTCCAGAAATCCACTCAAGTGTGAGTGGGGCTAAAGTTGAGTGTAAGGGTCAAAACGCATGTATAGAAACCCTCAGACGTTACCCTCAGACATTACGACACTCACATTCGCCTCTGTTGCTGTACTAAAATTGTTGACCCTTACCTCAGATGTTGGCACTCACATTTGCCCTCTCACACTCACATTTGAGTGGATTTATGGAATACGGCCGTAAGACACACATAAACTCACTAATGGAAGCCTTCTAAAGACAAAAAAAAAAAAACACTGTAAGGCTGGATTTTCGGCTGTTCATCTCATAATTGCTATGAAAAAATAATGGCTTTTATCAATTTGCACCCATAATGTGTTATATAGCTCCAAACAAAAACTTGTTAAGGATTTCCACCAAGATTTTTAGGCCGTTTGAAGTAGTAATAGCAAACGCCAAGCTCTTTCGTCTAGCTAATCCCACAGACTTACAACTTCAAAAGTTAAATGAAATGGTTGAAAATCGCGCAGAAAGCAATTTTCAGATTTTTCATTTACCCTCCGGTGGGATTAACTTTGCGAAAGAGCTTGCCGTTTGATATCACGGCTTCAAACGGCCGAAAAGCTTGGCGGAAATCCTTTAACAAGTTTTATTTTGGGGAGATAATGCTTTATCTTATATCACTTTAAAACCATCCAGTCAAAACATATTTTCAAATCGAAAACTTCAAAATTGCTATTCTTTAGTATCCATAGAGCCTATGTGTTTTGTGTAATCGTTGTGTTTTAATGAGTTTCCCTTTTTTATTTCAAGCAGAATTTGTTACCTGCGATGCCTTAGATACTTTTCTTTAACCTACCTAACTACGTCATCGATAACGGAGTAAATCTGAATTCTGGATTTCTTAAAGTCTTCCTTTAACGCAGGCCTCGACGTCTGCCACCTAGCAGCGAGTCCTGGAATTAGGGTTGACATTAGAGGTCTGAGGAAGTTTACACCGATTTCGCATTGGTAAATTCAAGTGGCCCTGGCCGTGCCAAGGAGGGCTGGGCACCGTTTTATTAACCAATGCGAAATCGGGCCGACCTAGGCTGGGCCGGTATTTCGAGAGTCGGCCCGGCTCACACCAATGGTTAACTAACGCGAAATCAAATTAGGACGGAGCCGGCCGGCGCCGCTTAAATCAGAATGGTTTATGTATGGTGCTGCAGTGTAGCGGCAGAAAGTGGAAAGTGTCAACTGCCACGTGGCGGTGCTGTAAATCGTGATCAGCGAGCCGTGGAATTAACCAACGCGAAAGCGGGCCAGCCGGATACCTGCACTGGCCCAGATTGGCACTGGCCGGCCCGCCCCAGTCCGGCATGGCCGCTTGAATTTACCAATGCGAAATCGGTATTAGCTCCAACTTGAGGATGACCTAAATGCCAAAGTTGTCTTACGTCGGATAACGTGCCATTACTTGGCATAGAACCAGGTGGTATTGCAAATCCATAGACTTCATTAGCCGTGGGAAGGTGGGGGGGGGGGTAATTTGGGTCAGAGGATGCGCTGATTGAGTGAGCAAAGTGAACGAAAATCATAGTTTGTTAGCCAGTGTACGCAACAAATTGAAGAAGGGTAATTTGGTCGACGCTGGACATTACATGAGCTACTGTAAATAAAGAGTGTGCCAAACCGTGCATTCAACACCATGCGTGCGTGGCACTGGCTTCAGCTAAGTTTTATATATTTATATATATATATATTCACCAGGTACGGTTAGACGTTTGAACTACAATCGCTTGGGACCACAAGTGCGTGTCCGTTGAATGTTCTAAGATGATAAGGTACAGCCATACGGTGCAACTTTTGGAGTTACGTATTGTGTGCGCGGCGCATCTTGAGTCTTGCGAGTATTTTATGAGCGGCCACGTCTTCCTGGAGGAGGCGCCTTTAATTGACGGCCGCCATTGTTTTTTGTAACGATCTTGGATATGAACAAGGCACACTGCTACTAAAAACGTACAATCGATTATCTGTGTTCGTTCTGCGGAGAACTCAAGATAGGCTGCGGACACTATAAGAACCTTTATCAAGCGAAACATATTTTTTCACACAAGTCTCCTTACACGTAAATTACGGTACACAGCCTGGAAATTGACCTCAACCTTACTGTAGAAAACCTGGAAAAGTCAGTGTTCACTGAATTTTGAGAAAAAATCGGGGTTATTCAGAGAAAAAAAAAACAAAGCCCCATTTTTAGGCCTAGGAAATAAACAACTATGTTAAAGTATTATGGTAAAAAATATTGTGGTATAAAAGTTCATTAAATTGGGCTACTCTTGCACTTTGCGAGCCCTATAAACCAAGTCCTACACCTTTAAGCATAAGAATTAAACAACTATTTTAAGATATTATGGTAAAAATATTAACTCTATATGCTTATGTATTGAAACATAAAAAGTTTATTAAATCGGGCTACTGTCTCAGTTGGACTTTGTTGGCCCTATAAACAAGTAAAACTGATAAATTTGTAAAAAAAAAAATTCCTTCCTAAAAGTACGTAAGTAGCCTAGAAATTGACCTGAACTACTCTGGCAAACCCGGAAGCTTTGGAAAATTATTTCAGTATTTCAGTGGTAACCCTGACTGCCTAATGGCTAATATGTTTGCTGCATTGCTAAAGTATACGTAAAAAAGAAAACTCTACCAAACTCTCTGAAATTCTGCATTAACTTTTTCCTTTATTAATGCCCCAAACGGCGCCCCATATGGATCTGGTAAAAAACGTACATGATCAGATAACAGATAACATGATCTATTTAACAGCCCTAGCCTCAACTCGAGCTCTGCCACCTAAAAGCCACCACTGTGCGCGGGAAAAAAGGTTGAAGCCAAAAAAAGCCAAAAGGGGAAAAAAACCAATGGAAAAACATTTTTCTGTGCTCAGTGTTGTTGTTATTATAGGTTAGGTTAGGTATATTGCCTTAGCTCAAACTTCACCACGTAAGGTATGAAGTTTCACCAAGAATCGACTTATAGTGTCCGCGGCCTAGTCCTCCGCGGAACAAACACAGATAATCGATTGTACGTTTTCAGTAGCAGAGTGCCTTGTTGATATCCAAGATGGTTACAAAAACAATGGCGGCCATCGATTAAAGCCACCCCATCCAGGATTACGTAGCCGCTCACAAAATACTTGCAGGACTCAAGATACACCGCGCACACAATACGTAATGTTCTTTTTCATTTTCGTTGACAAAAAAAATATTTTGTCGTTTTTGCTGCTTGGTTCGTGTTGCTGCAACGGTTGGCTATGCTCTTATTTCACCACGCAGGGTACGGAGTTTTTCCAGAAAACGACTTTCGTAGCTTTTTTTTTCCCTGTTACTTTTTTCTTGTTTCATTTTTTTCCCCTTTGGCTTTTTTCCCACTGCTCTTCCCAGGTGTTTTTCTTTCCCGACTGCGGTCCTAAATCCTAACGCGATATACGTCCCAGTTAATGTTCCTATCTGACGCATCCATTCCGCATCGTATACAAGTCGTTCTGCCTGTAGATTCTGGAATGAATAATGAAATCCTTCTCTCCCTCTCTACCATCTATAGTAGTTATTGACACTAAGTAACCTGTTTTCCGTTGGTCAAGTCTGCGGCAATTAACCCGCCTCGCAAAGTCTTGAAGCATCGCAACAAGCCATTAATCTTGTGAATATCATTAAAGAAAACGAAATGAGCTAACCGAGGTCTCGTGTCACCGAGACTTTCCATAACGCGACCTGACAGTTAGAAGTTGGGAAATTAATGTCAAGATTCCGTGCTACAATATGTATGGCCTTGGGGAGAGTTATTACGCCGCAGGAATGCGGTAAACATGCTTGAAGGTCGGTTCCGACCCAAATCCCCTTCCCGTCCTTTCACGTCATTAACAATTGACCGATTTCAAGCAGTCATGAACGGGTAAGTAGAGAGACACAGCCGGAGATCCTGAACCATGGTTTCCCGGGTAGAAGTGGTATGGAAATGACACATAGGGTCTCTAAATTGTCACTTGTACGTTAGGGTCTCTAAACTGTCACTTGTACGTTAGGGTCTCTAAACTGTCACTTGTACGTTAGGGTCTGTAAATTGTCACTTGTTACGTTGTTATATCTAATATTCTGCACGCTCGTTTAAAGATGGCTATTCATCGCCTCAAAGTCTGCAGAATCTAGCGCTTAAAAGGAAAGGATAGAGCAGTGACACGACGTAGTATTATTGTATATAACTCTATGGTGGAGCCTTAATGGGTTAGCTGCAAGGGGCACTGCAGAGAGAAACAGAAGGGCGTCATACTGAAGCCGATGCTGTGAAGAGTGATTTCTTAGACCTAAAGCGCCCGATTTTTGTTGTTGGAGAAAACAACGTTATTTTAAGCCTAAGAAATCCGCTCTTCCGTTGTTTTTCCCTCCATTTTTGTGTAGTGCACCTTGTAGTTATGCCCTCCAAAACCCATACTGGTGCCAATATGGCGGCAAATGTCGCTGCTCTATACACAAAGACCTTTTTTTCAAAGAATCAAACCTCACGTAAGCCTCCTTTTGAGTGAAAATTTATGTCCTCAAGCACCTGGGTAATGGAGTAATGGATTATTTTTACTTTAATAATACTCAAGCACCTGGGAGCAAGCTGTAAAGGTTTACAATATCGCAGCCGGTAAATGGCGTCATGGCCCTCCCTATACGCTAGGGAGCACATCAGTACTATACTAGCTGTCTACTAGATGGTGGTCGAAATTCGGGGTAAAGCACTGGACAGACATCAGGGAAAGTGGAGCAGCACTTCCCTGTGGATCACTGGGCTGAAATCATACAGATTTACATACAGACCTGGGCATCTGGCTCTCTAAAGACCTAAGTCATCCAGGACCAGCTCCTTGGCTTTCCTCCATTTGGCGATTGTTAACAGATGTTGTACATCAGGGAACCTTAAAACTAAAGTATGGACATTTAAAGTCTTCGTCCGTCCAATCCTGGAATACCCCCACACCGGTGTGGTCCCCCTATCTTGCAAAAGACATTGATTTAATAGAGTCTGTCCAGGGCAGATTTACCAAAAAACTTCCTGGACACCGGGACCTTTGTCACATTGAGATTGAGATTTAACTAACATTGACTTACAAGATTCTGAGAAATCTTCACTCAGTGGACCCCCACCCCCACCCCCTCCTCTTTTTTGAGCTGGTCCAGTCTCCCCACAATGGTGACAATACTCGAAGGCCACGGGTGGAAACTTGCTGTCCGGGGATCGAGCCTGGATTGCAGAAAGAAATTCTTTGCGGTTCGTATCATCCCGGTCTGGAATGCCCTTCGCTCAAGAACAGTGTATACGAATTCGGAGTGTGGGTTTCATCGGGAGTTGCTCTCCGAAGATCTCACCTCTTTTCTTAAGAGAAACCAATACCTCCTCCCTCCCCCACCCTTCCCTACGAATTGGTACGGTGTCAGCGGCTAAAGCTTGTCCGTTCCGATCCGACCCGTTTCAACGGCTGACGGCAACAGATGGTCCAGCGCACATTGCTTCCGTCCCTTATCATTTCAGTCGGTCCCGCTGAGGTTTTAAATTTGATCGCGTTCAAAGTGGCAATGAAAATGAAGAAGGACTTGTAGTGGTCTTGAGTAGTTAATTGAATATAAAGTCGTAGTTAACTAGGTATTAATTATTTGCGCTCGGGCATGACTCATTTAAGTCCAGAAGGCAACTGAAAAAGGTTCGTATGTGTATTTAGTAGGGGGAAGGCGTTCTGTGCGTAGGCGCATGACCGGACGACGACGGCCGTTGACTGATAGCAGCTGCGTACACTTTTCCGATGCGATCAGTTTTTGACTGAAAGGATTGTGTCTCCATAATTCTGTCCGTCAGCCGACGGGTCGTCACGTAACGGGACGGAGCAGTAAACGTGGCTCCTCTAAATTACATGCTTTTAATCCAAATAGAAATTTGACGGCCTGCGACGTGACGTGACGTGACGGAACGGAACGGAGTAGTGTGCTACAACTTTACAACCCTTCCGGCAATCATCCCACAACTGGTGGTAAACCTTGTTATTATTATTTTAATATATTTGAGTTGAGGGGGAAAGGGCACTAACTTGCGGATGGAGCCATTCCTCACTTACGGGGGAAGATGGGCACCGCTGTGCAAGAGGTGAAACGCCTTTAACCTTTAAATTTAAAGAGCGTAGCAGAAATATACTCCGAATTCATTCGTCCTTGTGAAGACAAATTCATTTTTTCTATTTCTATTTCCTATTATCGAATATCTTGGTGCCGAATTTCGCCTTCAAACCTAGCCATTTCCGCACAGGTATCGAATCATCGGAAATGCCATCCGGTATTGCAATCGTTCCATTCCTGCTTTTACTTCGGGGAAATGTTTTAATTCCGTTTTCTGCAGGTCTCGTTTCCGTCTCTTGTTTCATTAGCGGTCGTATAAATGCTACGTTTATTGCATTTGCGTAATGGCCGGCTTCGAGCTTGTCCTCCGTGCGTCGCCATTCTGGAGGGACCCAACCATTCCGTGATTCGCCAGTCAAATCTCCTTCATTAAGACGGCGTACACGAGTTTGGCGAAGTGCGGTGAGCGAGGATGGTTGGATTGGGAAACGTTAGGTCAGTTGGGCTCTTAAATGACTTTATTCTAAATACGACGTGTTCGCGGCTCTGGAGCGGGCTTGGGTCTTTCGTAAAAAGAACGCTGTGTAGTGAGTGAGAATTGGCCGTTAACCGTGGTTCCGTCTACCGTTCATCGTGTCGTTAAATCTTGTGTTAAGCGAAACGAGTAGTTATTGATGAAAACGAGAGAAGTTGTCATCAGTAATTTGAGGTACTCAACTGGAGTTACCTCCAATTGCGCAGAATCCATTTTCGCAGAATCCAATTTTGCAGAAGAAAATTGTCCATTTTTACAGAAATAAATTTTGAGGTTAGTATTCTGAGAAAAGGGAATTCCAAACTCGCGGTAATTATGTCTATTTTTTTGCAGAATCAAACTTGCAGAGGAGAAATATGACTTGCTGCTGTCGTCTTATTTGTTGACAGGGACGAGGGGCGTTAAGTTGTAGCGATTTGGTTTAGTTTTGAAGGAGGGGGGGGGGGAGGTGAGTTTTTAGTTTTTCAAGTGCAGAGGTCCCGGGCCCAACGCTACGAATCCTTTGGAGAGGGAGCGTATTAGTTTAAACAAAAATAATAAACCAAGAACTTAAGAACTAATGATGGTCAAAATTATACCAAGGCATGTTTCAATTTGCAAAAGTATTGGGGTGACATTTACTTGGGGTGGCGAGCTGGATTGCTCTAGAGATTTACAATTATAATAGACATAGCAATTTAACAAGACAAAGGAACTATAATTGAAATTAAATAAGGGGACAATATTAAACAATAAACAGGTTGGAGTTCCGTCATCTGACTGAGACGATAATGATAGTTGCGTAAAAATACGGAGATTAGTGCAGCAAAGCCAACTCACGGCAAAGTTTCAAAACATGGGCCAGCTACCAAGTTGAAACAACCGCTTGAGAGTAAGCCGTACTTAGGCGCAATAGCCCGACATCTCGCAGTAAATGCTGACGTATTTAAATGTGGGTTTAACCATTTCTAGAGGCTAAAGTAAGTCACGTAGCTATATCCTCGCTACAACGAAGTGTCATGGACGCTATGAGCACAAATGAGAAATGGCAAGAGTTAGCCAAGTAATTTTCACTGGTATTATACGTTAACCAACCTAGGATATATATAACGGGTCTTCAGATAGTAGAATATCATTTCCTAGCTCGCAATAGAGCAACGGTGGTAAATAACAAAAGTAAGGTAAAACCTCATATAACGTGGTTAAGTCATTCCATTGCCTAGGGCTAACAAACGGAGTATCTGCCAGCTTGGTTGAAAATAAGGCTAAAGAATAGCAAGTTCGGTTACCTTATTGAGTGGGGAGAACCACAAAGAAGCTCCCTTGTGCACTAAATGGCCATCTTCCATGGAAGTGAAGTTGAAGGTCAAGAAAACCATATACTCGTAGTTGTAAAATGAGACACGGCTACCCACGACGTGAAGGATTCACACCATCGTGTTTTGTGACGTCAGACACCGCTGACGAGGAGCTGCAGACAAGAATGACGTCGTCTACTCTCAGTCGATGAGCCAGGAACACACCAATGAAAAAGGAACACGGGTATTTAACGGGGAATGAGAATTAGCATAACACGTGACGATTAATAAATAATGCAAGATTATTAAACATGGCTTAATATTAAATTAGGTAAAATAAATTACCAGGAAACAATATGCGAGTGATCAGCCTCACAATAACCTGCCTCAAGATAAATAAACTGCAACAAGCAGACATTTTAATAAAATTAAGGAAGATCGTATCAAATACTTACCAAACAAGCATCACCGAGACTGAAGCGAATTCCGAGCTCTCAGGCAAAGAGTTCAATTTGTAGCGTTTCTACCGCAAGATGTGATACTGCCCTTTAATGAGCTGCATTGAACATGACCCAGCTTAGACGGAAAAAATGTGACTTCCCGTGTTGCTGGTCCCGATGTATCAATGACAAATCCAGGAAAATCCTTTATTAAAGACGGGTAATGGAGAAAATCTTTTTTATTCAACCAGTACGAAACACTGACTGAAGGGCGGGGAGGGGGTTGCTGCTACACACATCGAGCTTTCTGTAAATATAATGTGTGAACTAAAATGGAAAATCCCGGTTTTGAGAAAAAGCGTCCGAAAGTCGGCGTTAGTTACGAAACTTTTAACGTTGTTCTCACCTGACCACCGATAGTTTGAAGGTTTTATAGGCTACTTTTCCGTGTTAGTTTTGAGTTGTGGTTGCTCTTTTAACTTTTTAAATTGTGAAACTTCATGTTTCTGGTGATTTTCAACGACGAATGAAGCACCAGCACCTTCGTGTAATCTGAATGGCGGCCATGTTGAAATCGTGGGTCAGCCAATGAGAGCGCTCCAAACAGGATGGTTCATGGAATAATAAGTAAAACTGAAAACCAGAAAACGATTTTCTGAAACTCCCAAAAAACTTTTTTTTTTAAATTTTCGTACGTATTTTGAAACTCGCAAAAAATCGCTGAACGTTTTTATTAGCCAAACCAAAGAACTGAAACGGTTTTTCAAGTGTAAAGCAAAAATGCAATTTCTGTTGTCAATTGCGCTAAATTGATTTAACAAAAGCAAATACAAAGCTTTACGAAGTTGAGAAACGGATGCAAACGCCGCGTGTACAGGCTTGCTCAAAGAACAATAATTTTGGAAGATACTATCTGTAATCTTTAGGCTTGGTCACCACAAATTGAAATTTTATTGACTGTGCTGCGGTGCAGGGCCTTATTAACACATGTTGTGGCCCGAGCAGGACACCTCACCCTGACATGTACCCCTCACCTAAATATGGGGGGGGGGGGGGCACTCCTCCTGACATGGGGCCCCTCACCTGATATGGTGCCCTCTCGCCCTGTTTTAGGGCCCCCTCATTCCTTACCCTGAAACGGGCCCCTCATCCTAATATGAGGTCGCCTCACCCTGTTATGGGGCCCATTCACCGTAATATGAGGCCCACTTGGAAGGGCCATTGGTTCAAGGCAAGATTTTGTGAATGCGACACGACAAATGTGAAACTATAGATGCAATAATGCAGATTTCGACGATGCCAGGAAGAACAAGAAACTATTCATTATTGTATAAGAAAAATAATTCCTTTCTTAATACTAAAATTGCTACAAAGCAATTAGTGTAACAGTCTTCAGTAGTGAAAAGTGTAAAAAAAAATTATTTTGCGTAATGAGAAGTGCATTGTTGGGGTCCCGTTTGATGTCCAGACTTCCATGGGGTCTTGAGGCAACTGCCTCGACTGTCTCGTGGGTAATAAGCCTCTGCTTGCGGTCCAAGTACAACTTTAATTCTGGTAATTAAACAGTGGGCCTAAATGACAGTGAAGTTAACAAGTTACGTAGGCCAAATTGAAACTAGGAACTACAAATGTTTGTGTAAACTTTATACTGCAACAATTAATTAGTAATTGTAACTAATTAATAACTTAATTAATTAATAATTACTTAGTTAAGTTATTGTGTTTGTTCAATTCGTGACCATTTTATCTTTACTTAAAGCCAACATTGGCCTATTGGGAGACCACCAAAGTAACCAAAATGCATTTTATTTTTCACTTTATTATTAAAAAAATTGGGAAAAAGAATTATTGGGCAATATTATTTTTCACTTAACCTCATATCGTAAGGTTTATTATTAAAATTTGGAAGAAAAAATTACTGGTGAATTTTATATTAAACTTTAAAGAAGAAATTGAAAATTTACTACCCGATTCAGCACTCGGGCTCGACTTGGTGGGTATTCAGAATTACTCGGGCTTGGGTTGGCTCGGCTCGGCTCGACTCGGTTCGGTTTTTTTGTGCCCCGGTCGATTCCTAGCTACCAGTGCCTCTGCTAGTGGTTTTGCTTTCGGAGCAGCCTGAAAGCAAAACATTATCAGAGGTTAAATAAATAAATATACACGGCTCAATGTAAATTATACAGGGTGGTCAAAAGGTCTGGCCACAGCAAACATCTCAAGAAATAGTGGTCGTAGAAAGATAAGGTTGCTATGCTGAAAAATGTCACACATTGCGAGTTCCATGGTATCAACCGGAATGACCTTGAACCACCCTATCAAGGTCATTCAGTTTTTATTTTTGGAACCCTTACAGATACAACAACAAGTCAATTGCAAAGTTGTGAGGGCTGACAAAATAAACCTCATACAGAAAGCAGAACTTGAAATAGCTTCATAATTTAGCTTCAGGAGCTACGAACAAAACAAGAACGGTATTGCAGTGAAGCAAACTTTTAATACTGCAGGCGTGATTTACCTTTAATCGCGTAGTAGAGTTGGCATGCTTCCACCACGATTCCCTAATTATGAAATGGCTTTCAGCAGCACTCCGCGTATGCTAACAGTACATGTTGCCAAAAAATATTGGAGGAGTCCATTGGGGAAAAAGGGGTACGCATCGGTTGCTTACCTTTGTTAGCTTCACTGCACTGTCTTTCTTGTTTTGTTCACCACGCTTGTAATTATGAAGCTATTTCAGTTCTGCTTTCTGTATGAGGTTTATTTTGTCCGCCCGCACAACTTTGCAATTGACTTTTACGTTGTATCTGTAAGAATTCCTTGTGGTCATCGTGGCTGACTCTTTCTGGCTGGCGGTGAGAGAGCTCAGCCTGGTTGCTGGAGGTTTGCGGATCTGGTCGTACCCTTGGAAAGGGGACCTTGGCAAAGTCCCCGCTTGGACTGCCGGCCAGGGTAGCGTGAGAGGCTACCATGCTCCTTCAGCGGCTATGGGATGTATTCTGGATAATTCTGGACAATCTTTCGGCCCCGACGATGATCGGAGGTTTCCCGGATCGAGTATCCGGGCTGGCACCTCCCTTTACTAAATATTTCTTCTTGTCTAAAAATCTGGTAATGTTCAAAATTGAGCCGGTTCAGCCATACAAGCGCTTCGGCTGACTTAAGGCTTCGTCAAAATTTCTTTAAGTAAAAAAAATTTTAAAAAATGAATGACCTTGATAGGGTGATTCAAGGTCATTCCGGTTGATACCATGGGACTCGCCACATGTGACATATTTCAGCATATCAACCTTACCTTTCCCTATACTTCCTGATTGCTGTGACCAGACTTTATGACCACCCTGTATAAAAGAAAGAGTTAAACAAGCCAAACTGCGAAAATCATACACTAGAAATAACGTAGTACTGTAAGGCACCTTTGTCTTCCTTCTCCATTGACTATGGCTGCAAAATAATTCGCAGTCGAATGAAGCTCTGGTCACTGCTGTGACCTTAATAACGGATCCATTGAGTCATCTTTATGCCCGTGGAGGAGTGGTCGCAGCGATAAAGGCGCTGTGTCAGTGATCTGGGAACGAATTGGGTTGCCAGCTCGAATCCAGGTCATGCCACTCCGACGAAACGTAAGTGCGTAAAGGCGGCTTAGTGCATACTACGTTATTTCTAGTGTATGATTTTCGCCGATTGCCTTGTGTTCCTCTTTCCGTTACGAGGTATGGAAATTCTCTCTCCCGCTTATCTTCACCAAGATCTCCAACAAGACATTGACGCCGATGCCATCTGGCCGACCAAGAACTGTCTTGCCCTTAATCCCCTCAAATGCTTCGTGTTGCATTTTGAGGCGAAACAACCCTCACTGCAGCTATCACCTTGGTAATATACCATCCTTTCTACTAACACGTCTTATAGGAATTTGGGCATTTTGGTTGATTCTTCTCTGAAATTCCATGCCAATACTGATTACATCATCGGCAAAGTCTTCAAAAAAGCCCACTTTATTCTTAAAACTTTCTCTGCTGTCTCACCTAAGCTGTTTGCTCTCCTGTACAAAACCTTCCTTACGCTCGAATTCTGCTCTCAGATTGGCCGTCCCTGTTATGCTTCTTTCTTCGCCCGCCTGTCAGCACCGCCTCACTCAATGGTGCCTTCCCCTCAAACATTTTTCTTACGGTGAACGTCTTCGCAAACCGGACTTTGCCTTGGTCAATACCAGGTTCCTCCGGGGTTACCTTACCCTCACTTATCAAATCTTAAACCACCTTATTGACGTCCAGGCAGCCGACTTTTTTTTTTGTCTGACAACAGACGGACTACGTCATCGAGCAGCGAGTTTATCTACGATGAAACAACCCACTGATCTGTATACGTAAATCGCAGCAATACTGCGGTCTGGAGGTAACTTGTTAGCGTTCAGGCCTGTGAGAAGATTTGGCTGCGTCTTCTGCAGGTGGAAGTGGAAATTGGTTTTCCTTCTCTCGCAATTCATAAATATTCAAGGATCCCTTTGCGCCTGATGGCTCGGGATTGGCTTTACCTCGTTGCCGAAGAGAAACGTAAATTATGGAAATCCAAATCTAACCATTATTCCGATGAAAACGGAAAAGCCGCCCTAAAAGAGCTCAATGTTAACTCTCTCTTTTTTTTCTTTGTCTTTCCCGTTCGTTTTCGAGGGCGTCGTCGAGTTTCAGGTTTTCGATGTCTTCGCACGCAAAATTTATCAAGGCGGCGCAGAAAATTCAGCTTAAATATGACGGCGACACATGGTGTGTCGC
The DNA here is from genome assembly GCA_023313725.1 of Lithobius niger. NCBI lineage: Eukaryota > Metazoa > Arthropoda > Chilopoda > Lithobiomorpha > Lithobiidae > Lithobius > Lithobius niger. The sequence continues at coordinate 120,630 of JAHWFP010020207.1, forward strand.
GATTCTATTTGTCGCTTCATTGCGATTGTATTTGGCTGTCAACATTGGATTGTGTGATTCCATTGTCTTGCGGCTTTTGCTTGCGTGGCAGACGTTGACGTATACCGTTATCTCTGTTTTGGAAGACTTGGCGTTTGACAGGCTTCGGAGGAACTGAATTTTTTGCCTTACGTGCCCAAAGAAATGTAAATATTTTCCGTAGTCATCAAGCATGTTACAAAAGAAACGAATGTAAAACCAACAAACAAAATACCAACCAGGAATTGGGTATTCGGCCAGTTGAAGACATAGCAGTGTTGGACTCATTGAAGTTGGTTTCACTTTTGGAAGAATCGACCATCTTTGTAGCCGCCTCATTACTTTGCAGTTGTTGATACAAACCAAGGAAAAAAATATCATAAAAGGGCAAGCGTAAATAAAATATGATAATTTCAACCGCCATTTTGGAGAAAACTAACTCTATTTTGGGATGTTCTTAGCCACTTTTCGTGATTTAATTATAGAGCAGTGACACGACGTAGTATTATTGTATATAACTCTATGCTGGAGCCTTAATGGGTTAGCTGCAAGGGGCACTGCAAAGTAGAGAGAACAAAGTGGAGAGAACAGAAAGGGCGTCATACTGAAGCCGATGCTGTGAAGAGTGATTTCATAAACCTAAAACGCGCGATTTTTGTTGTTGGAGAAAACAACGTTATTTTAAGGCGAAGAAATCCGCACTTCCTTTGTTTTTCCCTCCATTTTTATGTAGTGCACCTTGTAGTTATGCCCTCCAAAACCCATACTAATGCCAATATGGCGGCAAATATCACTGCTCTATTGAAGGAAAAAAGAAGAAAACAAGTTCTTTGCTTTAAACGCACTTCAAAATCTAAAACTGCCTATGTGTTTCAACAATTTGCCGTTTGGCAGGAGGTATCGAAGCGGTTAGAAAACACAGCGCAAATATTGCGGGGCAAGAATTTTACCCTTTTTGCCTTAACGCACATAAACAGTTATACGTGACTTCTGTCATTGTCATGGGTGATGCGTGGTACTTTGAATGATGGGTATAACTTCATGGCTATGTTATTTTATTTTAGGGTGTTGCAGGTGCTAAAGTTGATAGGGATCTCGTAGCAAAGCAATAAAACCAGCCTCGTAGTCAGGGAAAATCGTCATCTGAGGTTCAATTTTTTTGTAGCAAACTAAGAACTGTCTGAATCGAACGCAGAATAAGGGCTCGTTTATGCAATGACAGTTTTCTCGCTCACTAGCTTTTACTTGATCAATACTAAATCTGATGGCTGCTTCTTGCCTTTACCGGAGTATGGGGCTTTCGAGTTGTCTATGCGTGCGTATTAGTAACCATGGCAACGACGCAAATTTTCTCCTCGTGCCTCGTGACACGGCGTACGATGCTTGCAACATTTGAGGGTCGATTTATGACAACAAGAAAACAATTTTTACTGTAGTATAAGACGACGGACGGTTTTTTGTATGGCGGCATTCGATGGTTTGTCTTCGATTCGATAGCCACGAAATGGACGCCATGTTGGATTTTGAATTCTCGCTTTTGAGAAGCTGATTCTTCTACCGACATTTGAACATTGCTAGAAGCTGTACTTTGAAGGAGAATAGCAAATTTTGGAAATAGCGTGAAATGACAACAATCTTGTAGCAATGTTTAAAATTACTGTAGCTCTTTGTTCTTTATCCGTGTTGTTATTTGTAACACGTACAATTTGTTATCTATTACCGCAGTCATTTAGTAGCAACGGGAAACTAATTATAAATAAATAACGGTTGACTAGCAAATAGTATTCGGCGAGCGAGAATGACTTGATGAGTATACGCGCCCTGTCCTTCAACTTCAATTTTAACTGCGGCGATTATTGGTACGTTCGACTGGGCCTCACCACTAACGCCACAGGTAAGGGAGAAGCTACAAAATTATACGTGGGCCAGATTTCAGTTTAATGTATGCTGGTGGAAAAGAGGCAAAGGTTCAGTCGGCAGGATGTTAGAATCATTAAAATAAGGAGCGTTGGAAGGCTCAGCCTCGACTTACACGGGAACACTTTACCTTTGCTCAGGTCTAACTTGAAATATGAGGATATCTAGGCTTACTTAAAGGTTAAACAGAATTGCGACTGTAGTTGGGTTATCGTTTGGTTCGGGTAATTAATCTACGATCTACGGGGCTGCTGTGAAACACAAGCAGCAGGGCTGTACAGGTTTGAATTTACATTTGGGACTAATGAGGCAAAAAAGGAATAATTCTATTAAATTGGCCGAAATTACCTTGAGGACTAGGATGGTTGGAGGACATGAATGAATTCTAATTTGGTTCACCCCCTAATTGTTGAGAGCAGTAGGCAGAAGGCCAAGCGGGACGCGTGGCTGCGGGCCAAGGTCCCAATAAACGCATTCATTCCAGAAGGCCAAGCGACCTCGAGCCATTACAATTGATGACGTACAAACTACAGGCAATTTGCATGTTACATGTTACAATAATTGGCCATACAACATGATTTCTGCAAACAATCTAGACACACTCAAGTGTGTCGCTGCCAAGGAACAGTCGTTCATCCCATTGTAGACATTCGATTGTTAAAAAACTGACATTCTGATTGTTAAACTGATTGTTAAACTGACATTCGATTGTTAAAAAACTGATTGTTAAAAAACTGATTGTTAAAAAAACTGATGATACTTGGGTGGGTGACCGCCTGGGAAGCTGGGTGCTGCAGACATAGGGCATTAGGGCTTCGGGCAGATGAACAGGAGTGGTTAACGCTCGTCAAACCCTTTGAGACCCTTTGAAACTCTTGGACGGCTTCACTAGCAGACGTGTGTGTGTTAATTGTAAGCAAAAAAAGCATATTTTGGCATGTTGAGGATAAATCCAAATGCGACAGAAATCTTTCAAATTGTGCTAAATGTAAGGGGAAGGTGCAGGGATCAGTGACGGCGCCAGGGGTGGGCCAGGGTGGGCCATGGCCCTTGCCCCCCCCCCAAATATTTCTCGCCCCCCCCCCTAAACTCCAACACTCAGGTCACCGCCAGAGATTAAAATAATAAAAAAAAAACACTTGTAGGCTAAACTTGAAATCAAATTAATAAACAGAGCGTTTATTATTTTTTTTTTTATTTATATATATTTTAGCACTAAGGAAAATTGGAAATTAAGCCAACAGCGAAAATCATACACTAGAAATAACGTAGTTCAGTAAGCCACCTTCATGCTCTTACGTTTCGTCGGAGTGGCATGCCCCGGATTCGAACCAGCTACCCAGTTCGCCCCCAGATCACTTGCATAGCGCCTTAGTCACTACGGCCACATCCTCAACTGACATGAAGGTGGCTTACTGAACTACGTTATTTCTATAGTGTATGATTTTCGCTGTTGGGCTAATTTCCAATTTTCCTTAGTATTATTTCCAGCGATTTATGTCTATTTATATTTTTAGCAACTTGGCATTATACGTGTAGCCTAATTTATTTTGTGTGTTTATGGGGCGTATTTTACAAATAAATTGTACTACAGTAAAACCTTAGGTTACGTTCAGGTTGGATTAAACATAACAAAAGTGCCTAATGCGGTTGCCTTGAAAAAAAAAATCCTTGGCCCACTCTGTTTCCAGATGTGCCCTCTGTCGGTCCCCCCAAACAGTTCAGTCCTGACGCCGTCACTGGCAGGGATAAAAAAAACTGAAAGTTAAAGGCTGAGTATCCACCATTCATAGAGAGAAAGATGCGTCAATAACGTTGTTTTTATGTTACTGACTAGCTAGTAACTATAGTAACGCTAGCTCCATGTTAAATCCCATAGACTCATTGCTCATGGCTATAGCGCAAAATTGAGAAGGCCTACGTAGCTGAATTTTGGCACAAAATAAGGAAACATTAACGTTGCCGTGGATTGCGTAAGAATAAAGCGATGCACATTAGATGATGGTTACGCAACAATACGAGCATCGACGAGCCAACGGAGTTTTTGTGAATAACCCAAAAATAAAATGCTTCGCGTTCTCCTGTTTTAGTAACAGCGACCTTCGGGGGTTTCTGCATGACTAAATGTCAACGAAATCAGCGATTTTTAGCCAGCGTGTGCAAAAATGGGATTGAAGCAACTTAAGCATGTGAAGAATGGTCATACAATAAACTAAGCCGTGTCAATTTGGCTAATCTAACGGCTAATTAGCAATGGTAAATTTGAAAATTATAAACGTGAAAATTTATAGAAATAAAAGTCCTCTAGAAAAAAGGTACAGATGAAGATAACACGGTGTAACCTTATGTGCCTTCACAGTCCTATGAAAGTTGTGATATTCACCCAAAACCAAAATTGGTAGAAAAACCCGCCAAGTTTCCAAAAACGATCGGCCTTTGAAGGTAGTGATATCATTCGACCAGGGAAGGCCGCCAAGGTCAATCCTATTAGCGAGTTAATCGCACCCAATAATACTTTGGACGTTAAATGAAAACTTGAAGATTGCTACAGCGAGTAGCAATCTTCAAGTTTTCATTTAACTTTCGAACTATTAGTCGGTGCGATTTTGGTTTTGGATGGAACGATATCACTTTTGAAGTTGAGTTAGTTAAAATATGATGTCACATAAACGTTGGGCTTCGTTGATTTCACAAGTGACGTCATTGGTGGGACTTAGTTGGGGTGCCGTGGGTTCAACGTTTGCAGTACGAAATAAATCTTACAACAATACTACTATCCATACGCGAGTTCTTCGTCAGTTGTCGAAGGTATTGTCGCTATTACTATGGTTGAATGACGCCACCGATGCCTCCATTTTTATTCAAGTTTCCTGGCCACTCCGATAGGACCTTGTTCTGCACGATGCTATGCTGTCTTGGAAAACTGACACATTTCGCCCTCTGGAGGCCATTGATAAAAGCAGGTCCTATTTTACCATATGTTTTTCGGAAAGCGACATTACCTACTTATCTACTCGACCTAAACACATCCAAGCAATGCTAAAGTTACTAGAAAATTGTCCCTGTAGGTCTACTGGCATTGACCAGTTTACTTTTCTGTGTAGTTCTGAGAATATGGTCGACATCGTCAGATTTTTTGTTTGTTTCCTTTTTCTGCTTTTCTTTTCATCTGGTGCACGTGCCGCTCCCGAGAACTGACAACTCCTGAGTGATAGCGGCACCAACTTTCCAATAGGCCTTTGTGGGGAAGGAGATCGGGGGTGGTTTTGAGAACAGAACGTTGTTTATGTCTGCTTGAGAAATAAAGCCGTCCTGAGGCTGCCATTACGTAGAAAAGGGCACTCTGCGTGAAGTTTGTGTTCAAGAAAATGTCATTCCGCTTCCTTAATGTCATGCAGTAATAAAAAATTGGATTTGGGAAAAATTGAACAGGATTCCGGGTGGCCACCTATGCCCAGATCCAAAATGCATTTTTGTGGGATTGAGTTATAGTGTGCGTTGGATATTTATTGCAGAAGTTGAATGGTCCACGAAACTGGGAATAGAAAGTACCCGAGGAGAGTGACGCACTTAGATGCTACATCACCTCTTGTTTTGTTAGTTCGATTACAAGACTCTGGAATATGGAGTATATTGTGTCCAAACAAGTAAAAAGCACTTGGCCTTTATCTTAAAACACCCTTAAGGTCATGGTCAATCGTAACAAGTGAAATTCTGTTCTAGTCAACCATTTAGGATGAAGTTTGGTGGGTATGTTTTCCCAGTCCTACAAATTTGATCCCCACACCCTTCCCACCTTTTATACATGCAAATTTGATGGTCTTTAATTGTGTCAAGATATCTCCATCACCTTGCATCTGATTAACTTGAAAGTTTATTTTTTTTTAAATGATGTCAGTTGGCTCAGGTGTATTCTGAACTAGGATTATTCAGCTAACACACACCCAAAGTGGAGAAATAATACTTTTCATGAATAATTGCCACTGTTCTTGGCTGCGAATTTGCGGTGCCTTTGAGATATTCTTTTCTGTGCCTAATATGACCTTAGCATCATGATCGTACTTTGGTTTCAAAGTACCCTGTTAAACCTCAACAAAATTTCAAAGACATAGCTGCTGTAGTTTATTCACAAACTTGACAAGTAGACGAGCTTTGCCCCCCCCCCCTCCCACTCCAAATGTGTGCCCTGTTTTTTTTTTTTAGCGAATATGCTGCCTTGAGAAATTTTTCTCTGCCTAATATCAGCTTAGCATCATGAACCTACTTTGGTTTCATAACATAACTACAGTACCCTATTCAGCCTCAAAAAATTAAAAAAAAAAGATAGCTGCAAAAAGTAGGCGAACATTCCTCCCGTTCTCGGAACACAAAACCATACATTATACTTAGCTCCACTCGTAACGACAACACGTTTTAAAAGAAAATAACGGATTTAAAAAATAAAATTTGGTCAGCCGGGTTATAATGTTTCTTAAAATTATTTTAATGTCCTTATCTTAATTCTGATATATTTTAAGCGATTAATTTTGTATTTTTATCTGGATCAATTTGTTTTAGAGACGCTAAATAGTTTAGATCCCCATGATGCTTTGCGTTTCCGTTACTTGGCGACAGCGCCCTCTGGCGGTAAATCGCTGAAAGCAGGTACTTCTTTCGTCCAAATGTTTACCGTTGTCAGAGAAAGAGTGGCACTGCCTATACAGGGTGTAACAGAAATGTATGTCACAAATGAAGGGGCATGTTCTACATAACAAACTGATGAAAAAATTCGATATGAACATTTATCCGGAAATGTGTCCTTTTCGAGAAATTTTTCCTTTCAGGGATACATGTGCACATCCAAGATCCAGGGCGAAAGTGGTGAAGGCTCAAATAACAAAATTTAGGTTTTATTGTGGTTTTTCCCATTGAGGTTCACCAGAGCTACTGATTAGGTGGGACGGCCTATTCTCTGCCCCCTATCAATAGTTATGACCCGACTGAAACCAAGTTTCAACTGCTTAATACTGGAATGGTCGCCCGTACATACACATGTTGGGCATTAGCTTACGCCGCTTTCGTCCTGGATCTTGGATGTGCACATGTATCCCTGAAAGGACAAATTTCTCGAAAAGGACGTATTTCCGGATATATGTTCATATGGAATTTTTTTATCAGTTTGTTATGTAGAACATGCCCCTTCATTTTTGTGACATACATTTCTGTTACACCCAGTATATTCTATACCCTGTCCTGCCCCTACAAACGTTTTTGGCACTCATACGTTATTATAACCCTTCAGCCGTCGCTGGCCTGAGGCTGGGATATCCAGAAGACTCCCACTTGTTTTGTTGATTGGTTCAGCCAAGGTTTCAGGATCGGGAATTTATTGATCTTCCAAATTGCTTGTCACCAAACGATCCCTGCTTGTTCAGAATGCAATACATGTAGATGTAAAGGCATCCTTATATTTGGTGGGACATGCTCAATCTCTTCGGGTTTCTGGGTGAAGAGTTGCACCTTAGCTTCGTTCATGTCTGCTTCAGCTCTGCTCTTAGAAGACAAAATCTGCTAATCAAGAAATACAAAGATACGGGAGGAAACAAACGGTATAGATGATGGTCCAAAGGTCTGGTGTCGGTAGTGTATGGGAAACAACTTCACTGCATGCTAGTGTGTACAGTATTGAAGCAACTAGGGTGTAGGGACCTACATACTGGGTGTACTGATTATTGCAGTGAAGCTATCACCCATACATGTTATTTCTTCTGTGTTTCTTACAATTTTGAACGATTTCTCTCTGTGCTTTTTGGGATGTTATCGTCCTATTATCCCCCACAAACTTCCAATTTACACATTACTCTAGGATGATTACTTTAGAAGATAGTAACGCATTGTGTCAAGGTCACTGAATTTATGGTCAATTTAGTTGTTCCTGATGTGTCATTACTAAGGTCGATCTGGTTGAACACTCTTCCTCACCATACGTGTAATACACTGCCGACTTCAGACTTTTTGCCCGCCCCGTATAGTAAGTATACGATCGTACAAGGTACAGTACATTTAGTGTCCATAGCTGACAATGTCTTACCTGTCGTTATGTAGGGCGGTAAATTGCTCGATACCATCGAATGCGGAAGCCACGTCTTTTGTTGCTGAGAGCGCAAAGAGCTGTTGTCACTTCCGTATAAGTCAGTCACGTTGACCATGCAGTGTTTTTACCTCGTCTGTTGAATTTGGATGTTGCATCATAGCATGAGTATGATTGATAACAGCCTTCATCAACAAGCTTATGAAGCGTATGGAGAGTGCGCTACTGACCATCACCTCATATTTACTAGTGACTTGCAGCATGTGTAAAGTTCCAGGTTTAAGATATGATACTGCGAATCCATCAACAAATGTTTACATAGCACACAGCTATCCAGCAACAAGATTTTAGATACAAACCTCAGTGGGTTTCCATGATATGGATCATGTACGTTGAGTCAGAGCAGTTGACATGGACCTCAGGATCATGTTTACCCTCCAGGGAATGCACCCCACTATCCATGATGAAATCTGCAAAGGACATTTCACGTAAACACTTCAGGCCTTCCCGGATGCCATTAAATGAATGTAACGAGCAGAATTACGCAGTAGTTAAAGGTGACGGAGGGGCAGTAGGTTGGGCCGAGAATCTTTCAGGTGGTTGGTAGTGGACCAGCAGTGGCTCACTAGTACGTGACGTCAATGGGTAGAATTCTACGGCAGGATTTACTTGAATTTGTCACCCATTAGGCCTGATCATGACGAGACTGATATCGGAATATTCTTCCATGCTTTTGATGGTGGGGTATCCCGGAGGCTATGAAGTCTAAGAATAAATCGTAGGAACATCTTGAACGCTATGAACAAATCATGGTAGCGACTGTGGACCTTTAGGTTCAATCGAAAACTCCTATGGTCTTTTACATACCACGCTCGACATGAGCACGAGCTGTCGCTGGGCCCATTTTTCCCAGAACACACCAGAAAATACATGGGGTGGAAGAAGTAAGGCCCAAACTAGAACCTCTGGCAAATGAGATATCCGTGCTACAGGCATCTTGCCACCTTGCCTCACCCATGCTAGGCCTTGGTGTAGGTTTGACGCACTCCAAGCCAAAGCCATAACTTCAGAAGGTGATAGATTGCTAGCCAATTCCAATGGTAAATTCCTAGGATCTTTTACATACTATGACTGACACGAGTAATAGGCATGACAAGGCCCTTCTCTTTCCGAAAATTCTAGGGGTAGTCTGAGGCCAGATTCGAACCCGTGACCTATAGCGTATGACACAGGGGTGCTAAACGTTGGTAACCAGATCCCCCTTCCCTCCACCACACGTTAGGTAATTTGGAAATTTGGCATTTTCCCAGCCGAATAAGCCTATACTTGCACCTAAATTAGGCCAACTTTTTATTCGTTTAATCAAGGGTGGATGGGGAGGGGGGGGTTATTATCTGGATTGTAACTTTCCTACATGCTATTACTATGGCAACGTAAATTTCACGCTCACTAGGATTTTTACTTAGTTAATACTAAATTCACCGGTTACTTCTCTCCTTTAGCTGAGCATGTGGCTTTCGAGTTGTCTGATACCTAGTAGTCAAGGAAACGACGCAGACGGAGGTCTTCTCTTGGCTCGTGACACGAAGTATGATGCATGCCGGATGACGGCGTCCATTATGAAAACAAGAAAACAGTTCCTACTGAAGTACAAAATGGAGGAATGATTTCTCCACTCCAGCATTCGAATGATTTGTTTTCGTTTCGACAAGTCCGAAATGGGCGCCATGTTGGATTTCGAATTGTCTTTGCGAGATGCTGCGTTTTCAACCATCGTTTGATGGCCGCTACAAGCTGTTCTTTGTGCAAGAATAGGCAAATATTGGAAATAGCGAGACATGACTACAGTTTTGTAGCCATGTTTAAAATTATTGTTGCACTTTGTTCTTTACCCCTGTTTTTATTTACAACATATTTAATTATTTGTGTATTGCTGGATTCCTTTAGTAGCGCTGGGAACTCGTAAATGTTGCGTACACGCGTACTTTGTGCACAATGCGTGAAGCAACCAGCGAATGTAATATTAACTTAGTAAAAGCATGGTCCGTCGATCCTATTACCTTCGGACCTTTGGTAATAGGATCGACGGACCATGGTAAAAGCTACTGAGCGAGATGAGTACATTTCAATTTGTTGCCTAAACCGCCCTACGTGGTTGGGTTAAAAAAAACACATCCGCCATTTTGGACTGATACGAGCGAAGTGAAAAACAAAACAATAAGCCCTACAATTCATTTGGTTGCAAGACATGACTATACCACACGCCATGGTTGTTTGCTGTGACGTGCATATCACGTCACTGGGCTAGTCCAATCAGATGGCCAAACAGCCGTTGTTGTCGTTCGTTATTGGCTAACTCGTGGAGACGTCACGGCAAACAGCCATTGCGCATGGTTTAAAGCCCTAACAAGATTGGCTGCTCGCGGCTTCATTCCGACGCAGGATGGTGTAACGAAGACGGAAAAATCGTTCAGTAAACGCCAAACTAACTGTTTTTGGTGCTGCTGCAATATTGACCTTGTACGCACGCAGTAACGCGTCCCTTTGCACGAGAATTTATTCTGTCTGACTGACTATACCTACCTCTGCGGTGCCTAATGTTGTAATTAATCTTGTAACTGATCTGATCTTGCCTGAGCGTTACTCCACCGCCCCCCCCCCCCCCACTCGCCTCGATTTCCCCTCCCTTCTTATCAGTACCTTACACGTCGCCCTGACCAAGTTAGGGAACAGGGCTCCTAAACACCTAAATCAGGCTCCGTTTCTTTTCATTTTCGGTAGTGGGTGTTTTCTGACCTAAAGGTCTACAAATCTCAATCTTGTATTGATTGACGGCCACTTCTCTTATGCCCTTATTTGTTCCCATGACCTCCGTAAAATTGAACGGAATCCCTGAAATAGTTCAAATTGTCGGCCGCATCTTATGCGCTCAAATCATTTCGAAGATATATTACAGACGGATCCTCTCTTATCAGCTCCGTCTATTTGACAGCTCAGAAACCGTAAAGTTGTGGGAGGGTGGGGTAGAGTTGAAGGGGTGGCGGTAGGGGCGTAGCGGAGCGGCCACGTGTCAACATTGGCGGAGGGCAGTCAGTTTTTATTGGATTCGAAACTGACCAGTCAGCCCCGAACAGATCCCGCGTCAAGTTCAAAAGCTTTTGGGAGAAAGTAATCGAATATGTTTTGTTCCAGTGAAAAATGACAGGAAGAGATGAAGCCCTATGTAATAAAACAAATCGGGTTCTCAAAAAGGTTTGCTGCGTAGCTGAAAAAAGTTTGCTGCGTGGCTGATTTTGTGAGATAAAAGTTGGGTTGATATGCCCGCCCACCTCGTATAAGGGTGCGTTTAGGTGAAGATCTCTTTTCGCGTTCTCGCAGCTAGAATTCAGCCACGAGTTGCGGAGCAATAACGAAGTGTCGTTACAGTGGTGAGATTGAGGACGCTACCTGGACAGCTTTTCGTGGCGTCTTTTGAGCAAATTCGTGCATTCAAATAATCCGTGAAAATTTCCCAGTTGTTTCAAAGCACGTTTCTTTTAAAGGGCAATTACATCCATTTTGACATGCATGTTTGACTTTCGGATCACTTACACAATAACTAAACACAAGAATTGCGGTAATGATACGTTACGTACGTCCGATATAACAATTTAATTACTGCATCACCAAAACACGACACGGAGGTCGCCATTGTTTTGCTGGAACGCTTAGAAATTAATGCCGACAGACGGATCTCTTCGATTTCGACTCGCAGCCGATTGAGATAGCTGTATTGACTGTGAGGAGCTCAAGCGTCTGACGGCCTTAGCTGGCCACTACACTGCCGGCCAGCTAAGGCCGCTAGACGCTTGAGCTCCTCACAGTCAATACAGCTATCTGAATCGGCTGCGAGTCGAAATCGAAAAGTGACATCTGTCGGCATTAATTTATGAGCGTTCCAGCAAAACAATGACGATCTCCGTGTCGTGTTTTGGTGATGCAGTAATTAAATTGTTATATCTGACGTAAGTAACGTATTCTTACCGCAATTCTTGTGTTTAGTTATTGTGTAAGTGATCCAAAAGTCAAACATGCATGTCAAAATGGATGTAATTGCCCTTTAAACTCACTAAACCGCAGGCAGGCACAATGATGAAGCTAGAACTGCGTTTACCAGGCAAGCAGCTTCACGGTTTAAGGTTGTCCAGCTGCGATACTTCCGCTTAGAGACTATGGGATGGCAGCCGCCATTATACCTATGATGTATGGTGGACAAGCAGTTCGGTTGCCGCTTTGAGAACCTTAATCCGACGAGTAAGGTAAGACTCGCATGGCTTCAATTGAACTGTAAAACGGTTTACTGATTACTTCCCTTTAGAGGCAAACGTTTGAACAAAATATTCCAATCGCATTTACTTTTAGAAATTGATGTTTGCACCGTTTTTAAGATATATAGCATTTTCACATTTGTAGCAACGTTTCTTTAATATAAAATTTGCGTTGCTCTTGCCGTACACCATGGAAGTGCGGATTACGACAGGAATCATGAATTATGGGTTGTGTAGCTCACGAATCTCATTCAGACGAGAGCTGAGGCGAGAATGGTGTGCACCATTGGCGCCCACCATGTTTCTTTTATTTTGAAAAATCTATCTATATAAATGTAATACGCTTAAGTTGGGCAAGCAAATTCATCATTATGAATTACGCACTACAATTAAAGAGGGCGAGCGACCGACAATGTCAAACAAACGGGTGTGGCCTTTAACAATAAGTAACAATCGAAATATTGCTATACTAAGAGCCGACTTGCTAACTCTTAGAGCCGACTTGAAGAGTTTCATTGGTTCAGTAACAATCACTGCATGCACGACCGTTGTTGGAGTTATTGCGCTTGGTGTCAGAACGAAGAAACGGGCAATTGAGCGTCCTCCATTGAAAAAAGACAAATCAGCAGGGGAACAAATGGAAGGGGAGCAGGGATGGGGACGGGGGATAGGGAATCCGGGGCGGGGACGGGGGAGGCCGTGCAGGACGAGGAAGGGGTTGAGGGGCATGGGGGAAAATCAAACCATACAACTGGGTAGGTCGCAGGGGGGTTCGGAGAAGGAAGCAGGGGGTAACCTTTTCATTCCATACTGCCCACTACAGTATTTCGCTGAGGTAAGCGGGAACCGGCTAGACCGGCGTATGTTACGCTGGGGGTACAGCTTGTGTTGTTTTAATCTAAAATTGCGCTGTTATGCTCTTTATAGGCCGTTAAAATAATTTTTTTTGTGAATAAAATAAATAAATAAATAGATTATAGGATTGGCTTCTCGCGAGTCTTATTCAGACGAGAACAGGAAGTTAACTGGCGCCATGTTGGCGTTCCAAGGCGCCGGCCAATCGCCGGAAGGAGTCCAGAAAGCAAAAGTTTAGAGTGCTTTGTTTATAGTACAGTTGCTAACCCCCTGATTGAATGATGCCAACGATGCCGCCATTTTTTTTTATTTCAAGTTTCCCGCCCTCTTCGATGGGTTTGTTTGTTCTTCGCGATTCTTGGAGAGACTGACGCATTTTGCTTTCTGGTGCTGTTGATCAGATATATATTTTAGGCAACAACTCGCCTTCTCGCAGCTAGAAGCTAGAAATGATGTCACATTTCAACATGGCTGCGGTTTTAGCTCTACCGGATCGCAAAAAAAAAACGGTCAATATGCGAGTTCAGAAGTGACTGGGAAAATAGTTTCGTCGTGAGGAATTCTCTATCTTATTGTCATAGCTATAATAAGACTGCGAGCAATGACCCAAACCATGTCGGATTTAGCTAATCCAGGTAGCGTTGTTGTCATGGCAGCATGAGCAACAGCAATTTTCTCGCTCGCTAGCTTTTACTTGGTTAATGCTAAATCTAACGGCTGCTTCTCTCCTATACCGGAGAGTGCAGCTTTCGAGTACTCTATAGGGCAGTGACACAACGTTTTATTATTGTATATAACTCTACGCTGGAGCCAGTAACTGGGATAGCTGCAAGGGTCACTTGTGGGGAAAAAGAAGGGCGTCTTACTGAAGACAATGCTTTTAAGAGTGGATTTGTTAGGCCTATAATGCGCGATTTTGTCGATTTGTTGGCAGTTGCTGACATTTTTAAGCAAGTGGAATCTTTATTTTCCAATTACAAGCTAGCAGCATATATAAGGGATTAGAGAAAACAATGTGTTTTTAAGCCTTTGAAATCCGCTCTCACACTGCCTTGACTAGAAGTGCCGTTGTTTAACCCTTCATTTGAGTCTTGTGCCCCTTGCAGCTATATCTCTTGTAGCCAATATGACTTCACATGACGCTGCTCTATACGTAGCAACCATGGTAACAACGGCGTACGCAGATCTTGTCTTAGTGCCTCGTAACACGATGTACGATGCGTGCAACGTGACAGCGTCGCTTTATGACAACAAGAAAACAATTTTTACTGCAGTACAAGGCGATGGACTGATTTCTGAATGCCGGCATTTCGATGGTTTGTCTTCGATTCGATGACCCCGAAATGGAAACCATGTTGGATTTTGAATTCTAGTTATTTATTCTACCGATGTCTGTTCACGGTTGGAAGCTGTTCTTTGCATGAGGATGGCAAATCTTGGCAATATCGTGAAATGACAACAATGTTTTAGCTGTGTTTAAAATTACTGTTGCACTTTGTTCTTATCCGTGTTGTTATTTATAATACATTTAATTTGTTATCTGTTACCGCATTTTTTTTTTTAGTAAAAATGGGAAACTAATCGTAAATAAATAACTTTTGTCTAGCAAATAGCGTTCGGCGAGTGAGGTGTCGTTGCATAAATGCGCCCTTGCTCCAAGTTTTTCGAGAAGCCGCGTAACCTAGTTATGTACCCTGGAACTGGTCTTTCCTCCTCGTTCACGTGGAAGTCTTTACGTGCGCAGCCTGATAAAACTCTAAAATGATAAACTAGTTAATTCTGTGATAAGTAGTTTTTTTCTGTTATGTTTTTAATTTCTTCTATGGCTTTATTGTTTCAGAGTGTTTGATATCTTTTCCGCAATTACTTTTCGTAATTTCCGAATGTCTTTCTTTCTCCATTCCAGAGGAACCTCATAATCACAGCAATGGAAGAGGTTTCGGATGAAATTGACGACGAAAAACTGACGTAAGTCAAACTTTTTTTTTTTACCAGCAACTAAAAAAACAAGAAGTATTAAGTGCTGAAATCAAACAACGACAATTAAACTACAGGATTGTTCTTAAAAAAAAAAAAGTACGATGAAAGTAGTGATATCAAACCTAAAACCTTGAAGAATCCACTAAGGTTACAGAACTGAAATTTTCAGAGATGCTACCAGCTCTGCACAAGAACTGAACACAAAAGAAGCGGCGGGAACATGTTCCATACGATCAATACAACAATGTCATCACAGCACCACCACAAGAAGCTTCGACAGGCGCTATATTAGCTCAGGCCGTGATGAAATAATTGTTGCCGATAGACGAGCTACTAGTTCGGATTCAAGCCATGCTTTTATAACTTTAGTGTCTGACAAATCTAGGTAAAAATACCCCCGGAAAAAATACCCCGGAAAAAATACCCCCGGAAAAAATACCCCGGAAAAAAATACCCCCGGAAAAAAATACCCCCGGAAAAAAACACCCCGGAAAAAATACCCCGGAAAAAATACCCCCGGAAAAAATACCCCGGAAAAAATACCGGAAAAAATACCCCGGAAAAAATACCCCGGAAAAAAATACTCCCGGAAAAAAATACCCCCGGAAAAAATATCCCTGGAAAAAAATCCGCAGGATACATACGGTCAAAAAATTTTTTTAATGTGAATTAAAGTAGACTGAAATCAGTGGCTGATTCAAGGCAAAAGGCCTCAACGCCCCACCTTTTCTTCCATAAAATTCTGAGAACCTTTTTATTTTGCTCTTCTTTGTTGTGTTTTATGGGTGCACGGAAAAAAAAAAGCCTCACAGAAAAAAAAACCAGGAAAAAAAGTTGATAAAAAAAAACCCGGCGAAGTGGTGAGGAGAAAAAGTTGTCCACGGTAAGTGAAAATTCATAAAATCACGAAGTTTCTGCCGTGGTGTAAACCCCCACTAGAGGAGGGTTTCCACTCGAGAATCATAAATTGCCTACAACTCCCGTAACTGGGGAAGGAGGGGGGGTGGAATATTGAATTTGATCGACTACAGACATTAAAAAAAAGATTCGGGAAAATTATAATTCCACCAACACCTTCTACGTCAGTTTTGGTGGAAACATCGTGATTTCACGAATTTTATCTTGCCGAGGGCAACTTTTTCTCCTCACCACTTCCCCGGTTTTTTTCTTCAACAACTTTTTTTTTTCACTGCACCCATAAAACACAACAAAGAAGAGCAAAATAAAAAAGGTTCTCAGAATTTTATGGAAAAAAAGGAGGGCATTGAGGCTTGCTCCACAAACCTTTTGCCTTGAGTCCGCCACTTTAATTCACATTTAAATATTTTTGACCGTGTTTATCCTGGGGGTATTTTTTCCAGGGATATTTTTTCCGGGGGTATTTTTTCCAAGGGGTATTTTTTTCCGGGTGTATTTTTCCGGGGGTATTTTTTCTGGGGGTATTTTTTCCAAGGGGTATTTTTTCCGGGGGTATTTTTACCTACAACTGCCTCTTAACCGTCTGCACATGAGTAACCAGAGTCAGTTACGAGTCCACACTAAACTAAAATCAGGGTCAACCGTGGACCAAAACGAACAGAGAGAAGGGACTAATCACGGACTACTTAAAAATTCCAGTATACTTTTGCTTTGTTTACGTTTTCTTGGCTTAAGAGGATGAGCCCACACGAAAGGTAAAACAACCTGCAATCATGTTAGACTATTTTTTTCATGACAGGCGGTTAGCAATGGGGGGGGGGGGGGGGGGGGCACTGCACTTGGATTTTTAACATTTTTTATCTGAATTAGTTAATTGGTATCGGGTGCATGGCTTCGGGCCCTCTATGCCCTTAATAAACCGTTTCGTCTTTGATTTTGTTGATGAGCAAAAGGAAAGAATCCCTGTTTCAGTTAAAAGATTACAGTTTTAAACTAAAGGACGACAGGTTGTTCATTTCGGTACCAGTAGGCCAAATATCACACCAAATGATAACCTAAAATTCATCGGAACGAGTTGTTTACTTAAAGGTGCTTTTAAAAAAGCGCTAATAACGTTTGAGGAGACTTTTTGGGGAGGGGCAAAACTGGGATGGAGAGAGACATAATTGGGGGAACATAATTGTCGTTGTTATATGCAAAGGTCTTCAGAAAACAAAAACGAGCGGCTACAGCGACTGCCTAGTCGCACCGGTCTTCTGTACAGTTCCTCCACTTCCAATGTTGAGGCGCACACCGCTATCATGCTCTACAACAGGTATCTGTATTATACTAGTCTAAAAGCAGTAGCCATCACAATTGCTGGTTAAAAATGTGTTAGCTTTTAGGCCTATTTTACATTTTTGGCATAATTGTCAGCGTTTAGGCCTAATTTTAACCAGCAGTTTTAATTTCGTAAGTAGCAGCTAACGGAGATATGGATTGTATAGTAAGCCTATTCATTTTTGCAACACGGTGCGCCTTCAGGCACACAGTTACAGTGTTACAACGTAACACGCAACGTAGCCTATACTGTATAGCTCAGTGGTAGTAGGGAAGTGACGAGAGAGACGCTGTTTATGAAGCCAACAGCGACTCGTAGCAACTTGACGTTGCCATGGTAACATGATTTTATGCCTTATTTTCATTTTTAGGCTTAATTTAAAAAATGCAGTTTTAAGTTCGTAAGTAGAAGATAGGCCTAATGGAGAATTTGGTTCGACGGTAAGCCTATTCATTCATACAACAATGCGACGAGACTATTTAAACGAAGCTAAAATCCATTTATTTTTATTGAGGATTTTAATTTAGGATTTTAATTCGACGATCAAATGTTATTATTTAATTTAGTTACGTCGAAGCAGTCTGTTAGCTATGAGGAAGTAACGATGTTTTAATTTGCCATGTTCTTTAACTCACTGAATCTAACGTTGGAAACAGTGGTCGTCAATTTCTGGTACCGTTGCGAAGTTGAAATAAGCGACGGACGGACGGACAAAGTCGTTGCAATAGTCTTCTCAGCCGGTACGGCTGTACAGAAGACTAAAAAGGAGATAAGTAGTTTGGAAAGGGAAAGGGCAGAGAGGGGTAGAATGTGGTAGTAATTCAAAATCCACAAAAAGAAGCCACGTCATTCAGTATGTTATTACTACTGAAGTACAGTTGACTGTCCCAAACTTCAGGCCCTCTGTCGCCGCTAGATATGATCTCAATATCTTCATGTGACGCGTCATTGCTTATGACACGCAAATATCAATCAGCCCCTATAAACCACCACTGACGGCCAACTCTGTGAGAGTCTGCTGGAGTGAAGAAAATTATCAATTCTTCCGATTTCCAAATGGATACGCCGCTACATATGTCTTCCACATGTAAGGCTTAAATCTGTTGCAGTCTTCAAGTGTGAACAGATCACGTTACGTAAGCTGACTTTTCGAATTATTGCCGAAAGAATGAACCCCAAGATTCTCTCCTAGAAACGTCCTAAGACCCGATCCATTTATTGTATTTTTTTTTTCCAGTGATGAGCATTTACTCCCTATATCTGCCAACACCACTACTAATTTCATACAGCCATTGTTGTTTATTCACGCAGTCATAGTCAGGGTAGTTAAGTAAGTATGACGTTTTTCTGAAAACGTGTTATAAAATAATACCTGCTTTCACCATCACCACCAGAAGGCAGCACTTGTCTGGTTCTCGTATAGGAGCCGAAACTTAAAATAAAAAATGGCGGCATCGTTGCTATGGTAACCATTGTAATAGCGGACAATACCTGCGGAAATTTACGAAATACTCGTGGGTGGGTAACATCCGAAGTTGAAGAACTTATTCTGTCTTTGATTCACACCGCAATAGTTCGTTACAATAAAAGCAAAAAAAAAAAGAAAAAGGAAGAAGCTTCAGCCTGAACGGCCGATGCCAAGCTTCTCGGACCACGCTCGGAGCACAAAACCCTGCGTTAAACTCAACTCCACTCGTAACGACAGCCCGTTTTAAAACTGAATGTTGGGTTTTAAAAAATAAAACTTGATCGGCCGGTTCTGATCTTTCTTCAAATTATTTTAATGTCCTAATCTGAATTATGATATATTTTAAGCGTTTAATTTTGTGTTCGTATCGTGATCAATTTGTTTTAGTGACGCTAAATAGTTTTGATCCCCATGATGCTTTGCGCTTCCTGTTACTTGACGTCAGCACCCTTTGGCGGGCGGTAAATCGGCAGGTACTATAGCTTCGTCCAAGTGTTTAGCGTTGTCACAGAAAGATTGGCACTACTTATATATTCTTCTACCCTGGTCACAGACTGACCGCAACACCGACATGTTGTTTACATTATGAGTTGGAGTGTTCGTGTGACAACCCGCAGCTGTGGTGGGCGATTTCACAGCGGCCTTTGAATTATTCGTCTGAGTTGGCATAAATTCGTGTCATCCTTTGAATTGCCATTGTTCCTGGGTTCTCTGTCCGGGCAAAAAGAGGTATGACGCAATTTGCGACAAGAACGACACTCGGACCTTATCGTCACAGAATCTGCTAATATAGTGCTTTAATGAGCACATGAAGCATCTCCTATTGTTCCGAAGAATATCCTCCTTACTCAATTCTGAACATTAGAAGAAAAATAAGAATCATTTTCACAAAAACAGAACACAGAGGAGCTCCTTTTTCTTTTTAAAGTGTTGTTTGTTTTCTTGAGTGGAAACCAACGTCGATGCTGAAACCGACTTGAAACTTTTTTCCTGTGAGGCTTCCTGTTTCTGTTCTGGAATAATCTTCCTTCCTTCAAGACCTAACAGAACCAGAGGAGGCCTAGACAACTTTGTTGCTAAGGGGAAGGACTTAGAATTTCATTAAAGTCAAATGTTACTCCTGAAGCGGGCGGGTTATTTCCGAGCTCCATTCCCCAGTGGCTAAATGACAGCCAAACAGCGACGTTACCTGCGCGAACTTGTTCAGCCGTCTATGACGAGGGGTTGTGAGGCTACCTTTTTGTTAGGTTGAAGCGCCGGTTGAAACTATTTCAAATTAATATACTCACGAAACAACCACGTGGACTTGAAAGTAATCCAAAATGTGACAATAAATAGGTCTTCACGAGAAAAGAAATGTAAAAAGCCTAAATTAGGCTTAAAAGTCAGAAGAGTCAAAAAAGGAGAAGTTTTCAGCTCAAGAGCTGGATCCCAAGTGATTTTATTCTGCATAAAAACGTGTACATTGAAACTTGTAAGCATGCGCAAAACTCACGAACACAGGCGAGGCACGAACTTATTGCCATTGTTGGCTAAGAAACAATATAATACACTTAACGTGAACATCATACGTCACGGCAGTCACAACTTGCACTAAAATGGCAAACATTTACGCTCAAACTGTAACAAAAGGAAAGTGTGACCGTTTGTGCATTCACAGTCTTGTGAAGTGGTATCCACCCAAAACCAAACCTGGTATAAGAGAAGCCGCCAAGTTTCCAAAAACGGTCAGCCTTTGAAAGTAATGATATCATTCAACCAGTGAAAGGCGGCCATGGTTAATCCTATTAGTCAATTAAATCGCACCAAATAATACTTTGGACGTTAAATGAAAACTTGAAAACTGCTACCGCTTGTAGCAATGGTCTAGTTTTCATATAACTTTCGGACTATTAGAGGTGAGATTAACTTGGCTAACAGAATTAACCTTGGTGACCTTTTCCTGGTCGATATTATCACTACTTTTAAAGGCCGTCCTTTTTTGGAAACTTGGCGGTTTCTCTTATACCAGCTTTGGTTTTGGGTGGATGACGTTTAACATGAAAGTACATGGTGAGGTTTACATCACTGTCCTTAGCGGTCCTTGATATATATATATATAACCCTCCTCCATTTCTTCACAACGTTAAAACCAGGAGGAGGTTCAAAATTCCAGCTCCCTATGCTCATCTCACTACCCAACTGCGTTCTGGCTGGGTATTGATCGTTAAACAGAGACCCAAGTTCAACAAATCCTAAGTTTCTAAACGAAGGTCGATTCAATTACCACAAGAATGGTTTCTTTCAACTTTGAACAAAAGAAACCAGCTAGTTAGGGGCGGTCCTTGTTTTCGTCGATGGGTGAAATTGAGACAATGGCGTCATAGTCATCGATCTCTTTGTCTTCACTATGCGGGCCATACGCTCAGTCGAACACGCCTCGGAAATTAAACGAAAAGAAGTTAGCACTACTCAGAGACAGTCCTTTCTGCTTAGCTCCCCTCTTGACCAACGTTTTCCAGGCATATGTGTACCTTGCGATTATCCAAAGTCCAAAACAAGTTAAGTTCTTCCTTCGAAGTAACCAGTAAACACTCCCAAGCTTGCTTATGACTGATGTTTTTTCTAAGCTCAGCTTGTTAATTGCGTACGTTTTCCAGGCATGGGTGTACCTTGCGCTTACCCAAAGTCCAAAACAAGTTAAATTCTTCCTTCGAAGGAACATGTAAGCACTTCCAAGCTATGACTTTTATTTTTTCTCGACTTTGCAGGTTTCCCACCAAAATAGTGAATTATTTCCCTGCGTTTTCCAGGTTTTCCTGAGTAGTTGAGGTTAATTTTTATTTCCAGGCTATTTGCCGTAATTTTAGGAAGGGCATTTTTTTTTGTTTTTTTTTTCAGATTTTAACAGTCTTACTTGTTTGTAGGTCAGAAAGAGTTTGGCCTACACATAAAAGTGTGGCTTTGTTTTTTTTTCCCTGAGTTGTCCAGGTTTTTTTTTGTGAAAAAATAGAAAATTCCCTGAGTTTTCCCTGAGTTTTAAACATAGTTTCAATTCCCCGAATTTTCCAGGTTTTTCCTCGTCTCCAACTTGGTGGAAAACCTGCTTTAGACGTGACAATGTAAAATACGTAGCAGCCTCCAACGACAATTTTGAAGCATCACGTCTGTGTAGCAGCGAACGCCAATTTAAAAGTTGTAGTGATCACAATTATAATGCTGTCAGAACTTTTAGCCGAATTTTTAGCTGCCGTTTAAATTTTATAACCAGCAGCTGCACAATTGCGTTAGAGAGTGGCCTATTCATTCATGCAACACGGTCCTGAGAGTTCAAGTTGCCACAACAACAGAGAATCGTAAAAAAAAACTTTAACGTCGTTTAAAACGAACACGTCGTCTGCTGTACACTTACGTTTTGTATAAACTCCTTTAGCATGCTACGGCAATTTGAGGTTTCATATTTCCCATCTGTATACCATATGGTCACTTTGTTTGAAGGAAATTTCTCCAAGCATTCGCTTTTCAAATGAAGCGAATGTCTGTAAGTTATAATAATAATAATAATAATAATAATAATAATATATATTTTTTTTTATTTTCAGTATACAGTATAGTATGGTACAGCAACTAAGCATGTACATGCACGAAGCCAACATGGCTTGTAAGTGCACTGATATATCAAATATTTACAAATAACAACAAAATATGTACATATTTTTCATTAATCAGTACGTTCATACATGGTAGTTTTCAATTATAGTATTATAACAAGGTTAGAAGCCAATTTTTTATAATCCTTTTAATATTCCCTCTATTTATTTGCTTTCTAATTTCAAAGGGTATCTCATTAAGGATTGTTGGAATGGTAAATTCCAGGCATCTTTTGCCATATGAATTTCTCCATGTTGGTACTTGCAACCAAGCGGAAAAGTTTCGACCCTCTCTGTGTGTTTTCTTTTGATAAGTATTGTCATAGTAGGTGTTAACAATCAATGTCAATTTGAACAATTTATTAAAGCTTAAAAGATTGTATTTTTTTAGTATGTCTTTTGTCGAAGAGTTTTGCGAATTTCCAAAAAGAGCTTTTGTTGCTTTATTTAGAGTTTTCTGAAGTCTTTCAATATAGTTTTCAGTTGTTGATCCAAAAATGGTACATGCATAACGTACTTGAGACAGTATCCATGACTCGTATAGAATTTTTTTAATTTCGATGCCAAAAGTTTTATTTATTAGGAAAAGAGTAGGAATAATTTTACGTAAATTTTTCTTTAGAGTTTCTACGTGCGAATAAAATTTCCAATTCTCGTCAATTAAGATTCCCAAGTAACGCAATGATGCAACTTGCTTAATCTGTGGGCATTTGTTACAAATGAGATTATTCAAACAGTTTTCATTGTGTGAGTAAATTATACATTTTTTCTTTTCAGTATGTGAGGTCGCCACATGCAAAAAATGTGTTTTCTCGTTATTAATAAATAATTCATTATTATGTAAATAGCGATTCAGATTATTAAAGTCATTTTGTAGATTTAAGATCATTTTTTCTTGTTTCTTATTCATTGAAATCATAAGAATATCATCAGCATATAGGGTAATTTTACAATGAAATTTTTCTTCAAGCAAGTCGTTTATGTAAATTATGAAGAGTAGAGGACCAAGAATTGATCCCTGTGGAACCCCGTATTGAACAATGTTCCAATCACTTTGAGAATCTGCAATTTTTACTGCACATTGTCTATTATGCATATAATTTGCCAAAATGTGAAGCATTTTTCCTCTAATGCCAATATTCAATAATTTATTGTATAAAATTTTCTTATCGATAGTATCGAATGCTTTTTTAAGATCAATTGAAATAACACCAACATGTTTACTTTTATTCAGTGCATTCAAAATATCATTGTTGATTACACTGAGTGCATTTAAAGTTCCAATTCCCTTTCTAAATCCAAACTGATTTTTATTTAAAAGTTGAAATTTGTTTAGAAATTTGTGAATACAGTTCGCAAAATATTTCTCAATAATTTTATTAAGAACAGGAAGCAACGCAATTGGTCGGTAGTTACTGTATATATTTTTTTCACCTTTTTTATAAATTGGTCTTATTGTCTGTTTTTTAAGTTCGTCAGGCCAAGTTTCAGTGTCAATGATGGCATCTATTAAAAATTTCATAAATTCTGCAGTCTGTTCCATGCTATTGGCAAAGTACTCTAATAAAAAGCCATCATGACCAGTCGATTTTTTTAGTTTTAAGTTTTTAATAATATTAATGATATCATTCTTATTAGGTTTCAGAATCTGCATTGAATTAGAACACGATTTTTTATGTCTATTCTCACAATTATTAATAACGGATAATTTATGTCTGCCAGCCGCTTTTAGAGATTTTAGATGAGGGACCTCATTCATGAAAAAGTCTGCAAAATTTTTACACAGGGATTGTTCGTTAGTTTTCTCAAAATTTTTTTTTATTTGGTCATCCAAATTTCCTTTTTTATTTTTTTTCCCACAAATTTCATTAATTTTTGCCCAAATATTTTTACTATCATGTTTATTTGATTCAAAGTATGTTTTATAAAAGTTAGTTTTAGCATTATTCACTTGATTGGCGACATTTTTTTTAAGGCTTTTATATTCTTCAATTAGTTTTATGTTCGGTTGTTTAAGCTTAGCTATAGAATGCCAAAGTTTATTTTTTTTATTGATGAGTTCCAGTAGATCATGATTCATCCACTCATGTCTATACGTATTTCCCTTTTTTTTATTCTTCCCTTTTTTGTGTGTTACAGTGTTGATTTTATATATATTCCTGACAACAGCATCAATTTCCTTGTAAATATCATTTGGGTTTCTCATGCACTGTAAATATCTCCAATCATGGTTTTTTAAATGTAAAATGATGCCATTATGATTTAGTTTATGAAAGTAAACATTTTGGGATTCCTTAGACATTTTTACATTCTTCTCATTTAAAATTTGAATTGCAGTAAAATAATGATCAGCTATTTTAATTTTTATAATGAACGAGTTACAAAGGTACTTATTTAATCTGCTATAAATTAAATCAATACATGATCTGACTAGTTTATTTTCCTTAACTTCTTCCCTGGTTGGTGAGTTAATATGGGCAGTTAAACCAAGATATGCCATGCAGTTTTCAAATTTCTCAATATCATGCAGTTCATTTGAGTCTTGATATCCCTCTAAAATATTTAAGTTCAAATCACCAAGAAGGATAAAATTAATGTCTTTTTTAACACTATTAATATATTCTTTAAGTTTTTTAATAAAAGCTTGTCTGCTAGCCGAAGGTTTTTTATATACTGTGAGGATCTCAAAAACATTCTCGTTAAATTCAAAGGTACACGATACTCCTTCATTTACATCAATTTTTACTTTCTTGAAGATTGTCTTACCAACCGTGTTTTCATTAATGAAAATGAGCACTCCCCCTCCTCTTGAGTTGATTCTGCAGTTTCCAAATTGTTTATAACCTTTTATGTAGTAATGGTCACATTCCTCTTCTGTGATATTGACTTCAGATAGGGCGATAAAGTCCCAATTAATATTAGCTGTATAAAATTCAGCCAACCAGGAGTCCCAGTGGCGTCTACAGCTGCGTATATTAGTGTGTATACATTTTAAGTTATTTGTTGGGGCACTGTTTATATGTTCATCCAGCTCATCAAAATTTTCGCATATTGCATTTATGTAATTGTCTTGTAATTCTTCTTTTTCGAACATGAATTTTATGAATAATTTTCAGCAAATGTCAAAATAAGTTTGTATGCTACTGTTTTTTTTTTTTTTTTTTACTTTTTTACCACGTTGTTAATTAATGTGGCCAGGTCTTCCTCATTTTTTATGAATTTTGGTTTTCTGTCCTTTTCATCTTGTTTTACCTGAATTTTGCCCTCCTTAAACCAGATATATTTGAAATGTTGGTTAAGTTCCTGTTTTGATTTCCACAGCAAGCCTTTATAGAATGGCGTAAGGTGTTCGTTGATGTAAATCCGATCTGTGTTATTATTTCCGAAAATGTCACTGTTTATCAGGCCCTTTTTTTTTTTGTTGTTTAGCCATGTATCTCTAGCAGTACGGCTTCGAAATTGGATAAGTATTGATGGAGTCTTGTTATGTTTCGGTGGGAGGCGATGTGCCTTGTCAATCCAGTTATCGTTAAAGTCTTTAAGTTCAAGAGCTTCAGCAATCCTGTATATTGTATCTCGTAAATCTTCTTTAGGTTCGGTCTCCACTCCGTAAATCTCTATATTTCTATTTCTGCTGTACTGATTACTCTCTTCTTGCGATTGTTTCAAAGTCTTGATTGTTTTCTTGATGTCAGTTATGTCTTGTGTGGAGTTTTCATCCTCATTGTTTCCACAAAAATCACTATCGTTTGGAGGTTGGTGTTGTATTTTTTTTTCCAAGTTGTCCAATCTTGTGTTCACCTGTTTTTTGAACTCGTCAATTTGCTTTAGACTTAACATGACTTCATCATATTTCTTGTTTATGAATTCAACACTTTTAAGAATTTCGTCATTGGCTTCTGTGATTTTCTTAAGTGTATCATCAATTTGTCTCAGTTTTAAATTCGCTTTTCCGTTGTTCTTTATGATGTCTTTATAATTTATAATTTATAATAATAATAATAATAATAATTTAACCCAAAATGGGCTGAAGACGGAAGGGCAGGTTGCCTCTTAACACCGGTCCAAAGGTAATGTTAAAGCGAAAAGGTAATAAAACTAATCAGTAGTAAAATCTAACACGAACGCTTAAGGAACCTATCCAAAGATACAGTTTTCATAATCCGCCGAAAGGCGGTTAACGTAGTTGCAGAGACCGCCTCCTCGGTCAGAGAGTTCCATGGCTCAACCACTCTTAATGCAAAGAAGTTTTTTCTGCACTCGGTATGTGAGTGTTGGGAAGTTAGCTTCATTGAGTGTCCTCTATTTCTTTCTGACGTTGACCGCTCAAAGAATGGAAAATCCAGTGGTGCAAATCCCCTGACAATTTTGAAAGT
The DNA here is from genome assembly GCA_023313725.1 of Lithobius niger. Lineage (NCBI taxonomy): Eukaryota > Metazoa > Arthropoda > Chilopoda > Lithobiomorpha > Lithobiidae > Lithobius > Lithobius niger. Next base: position 147,489 of record JAHWFP010020207.1, read on the forward strand.
CAGGATAAGGTCCGCCCTAAGCCTACGCAGTTCCAAGGGCTCCAGGCCAGCACGACGTAGGCGTTCAAGCGACGTTCAAGATTTCTGAATTCCGGGAGACTGCGTAAATGAAAGCTGAACAGCCTCCAAGGAATCTATGTCCTTCAGGAGATGCGGCGACCATACCGGGCTCGCATACTCCAATATAGGGCGAAAGAACACATTAAAAGCTGTCACGAGTGATTTCAAATTTGCTGATCCAAAACAGCGTCTCACAATGGCAAGTCTACGGTAGGCCATGGAGGTAATTTTTCCACAATGCATGGACACTTTTAAATTTGGTGTAAACCAGACGCCCAAGTCCTTAGCCAGATCCATAGATTTGAGTGGATTGGACGCAAGTGAGTACCAATGGTGGAATCGTTAACGGAATCCTTTTGTTTTTTTTACGGTTACCTACGTTCCTGTAGTGGTTAAATGCGATGATCAAATATTAATAGGCCGGCGTCACTTCCGCTGTCGAGATAATGGAGTGGGCTCCTCTATTGTTGCTTGATTGTGTTTCGATCTTTCGTCTTCCCGTCTCTGCTCTTACTATTTCTTCAATTAATTTGAAAGTTAGGTAACAGTCAACCATACAAACGATTCAAGTATTGTAAACATCAAAGATATTAAACTCATCGAATCGGTTCAGAAAGCTTTTACGAAATGCATTCCGGGATTGTTTAATGTGCCATATATGGAACGTCTAAGGATTCTCAGGTTGGAGTCATTGGAGATGAGGCGTCTAAAAGCTGATCTTTATCGTACGTATTCTATACTGCATAATCAGATTGCTGTGGAGCCACGTAAGTTTTAGTTTAAGTCACAAGATCTTGACTAAAGGCAATCCATTTAAATTAACGTTAAGGCTCGTTTCATACAGATACTTGTAAGTACTTTTTTGGCAAATCGGGTTGTCCCAGTGTGGAACTCTCGCCCATCAGAAGCGGTCACGGCGGGTTCCCTAATTCGGGGATTTAAAAAGGCTGTTATGGGTGTAGATCTTTCCAGGTTTATGAAGTGTTTAAAATAAAATTGTTTTATATAAGACTTAGGTTATATTAACCTGCACTGTTTTATTTTTTACTGTTTTTAATATCATTCAGGGTCACGTGTAATTTCGGATTGCAATTAGTGCAGGTTAATATAACCTAAGTCTTATATAAAACAAATTTAAAATGGCTGTTATGGGTGAAGTTCTTTCTGGGTTTAAGGAAGTGTTTTTTTTTTTTTTTATAAATTGTTTTATATAAGACTTAGGCTATATTAACCTGCAACTGTTTTACTTTTACTGTTTTTAAAATTCAGGGTCATGTGTAATTTCGGATTGCGATTGTAACATTTGCCTTATAACAGTGGTAATAATTTTATAGTGCTGTTGTTGTAATTTTTTTTTGTCTACGATGCACCCAAACTTTATATGTTGACCTTTGTAATTCTTGTATTTTTAAGTTAATTTTTATTATGGTAGCCAACACACCACACGCTCTAGCTCTTGTGGGGTGAGGGCACATACGGAGTTTTGTACCGATTTGCCTGATTTAATAAACCTATATTCTTCTCTTCTCTCCAGTGAGCTAGCACTCCCTTCGCTCTCCGATACAGTTTCTTTACTGTAGAATTATTTATTATTATTATTATTATTATAACATATACTTTCAGATTCAAAATTCTATAAAGTGGACAGTTTAAATCCATCAATTATTGTTGTTTTACGTCTTGTTTTGCATTGTACATTTTGTATTGTATTTCATTGTAGAGCGCATGGCTTCGGGCCCTTACTGCTCTGAATTAAATCCGTTAATCCGTTGTGAGTGAGTGATTGTTTTATTCCGGGAGCTGCAACCATACCTGGCCACGAGCCCCACCCACCTCAACAAAATTACAAGTCACATCAACGATGCGTTAAAATAACACTACAATAACAGATACACACTACACCAATCGTCGTGTCACCGCACAGAACGCTGCTACTGCCTTCAGGATTCGCACTCCATAGCATCCATGTGAAGACGTTCATCGTGAGTTCCAGTGATTAATTGTCATGGCGCGTAAGCGTAAAATTTAATAATATCGCTCAATCATGGCCCGTAACCTATCCGGCCCGCTCTACAACGATATTAGGGGGGGGGGGGAGACAAAATGGCCTCCACGTCTGGTTCATTTCGTCGAGGTCTGTTCTTCGAGGTTGAGCATCTTTGTAACGGATAGACGCGCCATCTATTGGCAGCTAGTGGCGGTTTTCGAAATAATAGATTTTGGTTTGGCGGCAAATATTTATTATCTATAAAAGTTTTTTAAATAGTTTGTAAAAATATCACTCAGCCACAGCTAATCTATTTCTCTACGTTTGCAAACAACAAAAAAACGACACGTTCGTTGGCAATTGCTACGGAGGGTGTCGCCCTCGGTTGACAAAATACGCCAACTAGACAAATCAATCGCATCAGCAGCGCTTTCGGCGGCCATATTGCCAACCCAGTCTCGTTATGCTATTTTTCATCCGAGATCCGACCAGCACTGTAGAGAGCCCTGGCTCAATACAGGTACTACGAAAGTGCCTTCGGCGCGGGTTTGGTTTCGCATCTGTCATTCTACTACAACAGTCGTTATCCCGTTATCCGTTCGGCGTGTGGCGTGCGATGCTAATAGCTGTAGTAGCCCTAATAAGTGACGATCAACTTATGTAAAGACTTTTAAGCTTTGTACATTTTTTTTTAAACTTATTTTGTTCATTGTTTTGTTTTATGACAATTGGCTATACCCCCTTCTCCTCCTTTTCCGTTCGACTGGCGATACCATCGGGGACCTTTGTGTCCCTGGAAGGTCTAACCTTGGTGGTAAGGCAGTTGAAATCCTAACCCACCTTTCCTAATTCGATCCCATTCACTGGCCATGCAATTTTTTACAATTTACAAAATTTTTTAAACTATTTTTTACCTATATGCAAGCTTTTAAATTGTTTTATCTTGTTTTAGTTTTTACCTTGCCACCTTCGCATTCTCTTTTATCAAATATTTTTACATGCATCTTAAATGCTGCCCCATTTTAGGTTGGCAGTCAGTGATCCCCGCGATCCTTGCCAGACCTGTTGCTCAGCAACAAACATTATTATTATTAAATTGGAATGGTAATTGTTTGGAAACCTTACTTTTCACGCTATTGACCTAATTCACCTACCTATCGATTCCTTTCGTCGTTAGGGGTCCGATAATCATAACGAAAACGTGTGCAAACGTTTTTTTATTTTTTAAAAAATTATTAAAACACGGTAAAACGTTGTGAGAAGCGACAGCCATTCTACGCGATGATTCCGCAACTAGAAAACCTGATTTCGACCAGAACGTTACTAAACGAAAATTATCTCTTTCCTAGGCAGACGGTGATATTTGTGGCCGGATTTTCAATCCGCGGGGGCGCGCTTCGCGCGCATTATCATATACATCGAGAATTGGTCGAATCAGAAGTAGCATGACGCAAGCATTTGTGAAACAAAAAACAAATTAAGCTACTTCCTTGTTTCACAAATGCTTGCGTCATACTTTTTCTGATTACAGCAATTCTCGATGTATATAATAATGCGCGCGGAGCGCGCCCCTGCGTTCTGTGATTCCGGCCGCAAATATCGATATACACCAACCAATTTTTCGTCTGCTTCAGCCATTTCGTCTGCTACCGGGAACGAGATAATTTCCGTATACGCAAGGGCGCGGAATCAGGTTTTCTTGTTGCCCCTCCACCTCGCAGAATCGCGATGGCGGAACGATAGTTGTGCATAGCGTTTTAGCGTGTTTTAATAATTATTATTTTTTTAATAAAAAAGCGTTTGCACACGTTTTCGTTATGATTTTCGGAACCCTAACGACGAAAGGAATCGTTAGGTAGGTGAATTAAGTCAATAGCGTGAATAGTAAGGTTTCCAAACAGTTACCATTATTATTATATAATGCTCTGTCACCCTTTCATTTACTTAAGCCTAACGTGCAGAAAGCATTGGTAAAGACGAATCAGAGTGTGCTGTTGCCGCCCTTTCTAAATTATGATTGTTTACCAATAATTTAGTTGCGATCGGAGTTGCGGAAATCAAACGCTGTAAAAAGAGAACGATTTATGCTCATAGATCGCCGAACGAAATTGTAAGGTATACCTGTGTAATAAATTATAAAGTGTTATAGCAAAATAACAAAACTCAGCTCGTCAAAGTTCCCAAATAGCAAAATGGTTTGGGCATGTACAGGGGTTCATGCGTACACGGACGGACATCTGAGCGAGTTAATTGTACAGATTGCCCTTCCTGGGACGCTACGTAGACGAGTGAGGTTTTCAGGGGCGCTAACTAAGGCCCGTCACGAAATTAGTTGGGCAATTACAACTGGTGGGGGTCGGGTGTGGATGGGTGTCGCAATAAAAATCTGTGTTGTTCGCAGATAGAAAGCACGTAATCAAATTAAGACCGCATTACACGGCGAGATAGGACCGCAGAAAAGATGCGGCTCTTCTGTTTTGTACGTTGCCTCCCTCCTTGTCTCGCAGATTAAGTTAAGTGTTGCGCGTGGCACTTCATCGGCAACGCTTGCGTCGTCAAGGCAACCGAGTGGACTTAGCACCGTCGTACTACAATAAAGAAGAGATTAAGCCGCCAAGAAAACAACTAAAAAAAAGGTCCTCTGCAAGCTTTCGTGAATCGTTGTTGCCGCCACGCCTTTACAGCAAAGATGCGCAGCCTACCCCCATTCTGTGTTCGTAAATCGGCTTAAACACGGTTTTTTTTCTGTCTTATGAAGGCAAGTTGTTCCGAATGTTGTAAACAGTGATAAGCGGTCGAAAGGAACAACGAACTCAAAGACGCTACATACGGGTACTGCTACGAAGTGGGTAGAAATCAATGCACGAAATGTATGCTTTCATCAAGCACCACAGATCGAACCAGTGTTTTCATCAATGAACCTTTTCATGATTGAACTAACTCGAGACTATTGCTGGTTAATCTGTACACATGCTAGTGTGCCGCCGCCAAGTAGATGATGGGAAAGTAGATGAGATTACTTGTGATTGAATGAGCAATCCAGCTTCATTGCGTAGATTAACATTAACCTCGAGAGGAGCAACTGGAGAGGGGTGCGCTAATTGAGTGAGCGAAGGCGGCGAACAAAACTTAGCGTTTCTTAGCCAGTGCACGCAAAAAGGGATTAAAGAAACTAAAGCATTTAAGGCACGGACGTACAATAAACCAAAGCGTGTCAATTTGGCTGATGTAGCAGCTAATTGGGCAATGGCAAATGTGAAAATATGAATATGTAAATTTATTGATATAAACGAAGCAATCTGTCTGCATTAAAG
>JAHWFP010020208.1:0-24837 GCA_023313725.1 Lithobius niger
AAACGTGTTGACATCCATGAAAGAAGTGGTAGTGGTTATTTGTTGGTTGCTAGGAGAATGATGTCATTTTCGTGAGCAGACGAAACAGTAACCCAACCTTGAGTGTGTGATCTGTTTTGGGAGGATGAAGGAGGACTGGCAGCTTGAGGTTTGTTATGCGACTTGTACTGAAAATCTCAAAACGCGCAAACCATTAATGCTGAAAATGATGAGGTGACAATGATCCGGGAGACAAACTAGGTTATTACTATCTGTAAAATACTAACCTCTAGTATGTGCTAAAATCGTTTTCGATTTGCTTTTCTACCCGAAATTTTTGAACCCCCACGTTTAAAACCTTTCTAACACCTGCAATGCAATGAGGTTAGCCTACTTGCCACTAGGATCGCAACAATTGTTGCCTATAACAATGCAGCACCAGCCTGCAATCCTCACTTTTCGTTTTCGGGTACAGACAGGAAGGTTGTGTGTGTCTGTGCCGTGCTTTTCGTAACAAACTCTGGCGATTCGCCTTTTTGTGCCCAAAGTTCGGTAAAAATGGATGCTCGGAAATTAAAGAAAATGTTGGACTCTAGTGAATTTCCCGTGTGTACCTGCTTGAAGACCCCGGGGGATATTCATCCTGCCTGCAGGAAATGTAGATTGTGTAATTTTAAGGAATCACGTTGTGGCTTGTGCGATCTTTTGGATCCGGAGTTAGTAAAGAAAATTTTGCGCACCTGGCATAAATCGGACCAGCGCCGGCTTCAGTTGGCCAAACGTGCAGCCCTCGATTCTTCCAAGTCGGACAAAAAGACCCCCCTTGAGTCAAGGTTGGAGAAAATAAGTGCCGATTTAGAAATGCCTGTTGTTTTTTTGTCTGACGAAATAATTGCAGCTCACTCCGGTGTTCCACAGGATGGAACAGAAGTTAGGCCTAACGTACCGGTTGTTGGGAGTGTTTCCTCGTCGCCGACGGTTTCTTCTATTCTGGGAAAATTCCCACTGTCGGCAGGGAACTTGGAACGGATTGTGAACGCTGTTCGTGATGCTGGAAAGGTGGATTTTAATGTAAAAATGGATTTGTTGCGAGGGGAACTTCTGGAAGAAAACAGACGCGCAAATGCTGAGGGTTTTGCAAAACTTCAGGCGCAGATGGCGGAGTTCTTCGCATTGGGAGCAGCGGCTCGCCCAGCGCCGATCGCTCATCGCTCTGCGGCCGCGGTGGTGACGCCATCTAGCGGCGCGGGAAGGAACTTTTCGCCGGTCGCTCATCGCTCTACGGCGGCGATGGTGTCGCAATCTAGCGGCGCGGGAAGGAACTTTTCGTCGATCGCTCATCGCTCTGCGGCCGCGGTGGCGCCATCTACCGGCGCGGGACACAACTTTTCAAATGATGCGGGAAGAGGCCGTTCAAGTGGGACGAAGTTAGCGCGGCCTGGCTTGGAGGCAAATGAGGCTGTCGGCACGGGGTTTGTGGCTACACAGCAGCCGGTCGAAAGACTGAGGTTGTCTGTGAGGGGTGGTGTTGCAAGTGAAAATGCAGTGTTGAGATGCAACCCGGATCTGGATGGAAACCCCAAAAAATCTCGAAGCAAGGAAGCAAAACGAGATTTAGCCACTGATAAACCTTCACAGGTGAAGGAAAAAAACCCTCGTTCGGGGCATGGTGATCGCCATAAAACCCCGGACGGTGCCGAGGCAGTTCCTCGTCGTCAGCAGGTGACTGGCGATTTGCCTAAGGGACAGAAAGAGGTGCACAAGCATGGGAGCAAGAAGCATCGGAGCTCGTCGCATCGCTCCACGCCGTCTTCTGCGTCTGGCCAGACCACGGGTGAATCTTTTTCGGTGCATCACTCGACGCCGCCTCGCTCGTCGTTTATCACTCGTCGCTCGTCGCCCTGCAATCCGTCATGCTCTTCGCAAAAGGAGGATTCACAGGTTCCATGTAAGATTCGTAAGGTGGTGTTTGGTCGTGGGGAGGACGACTCTGACGATGGGGATTCGCAGAACCACAGAGAAAAGGACATTTTTGAAGAAGGGCCGGATTTTGGCCCCTGGGATGATTTTTCTGCGGCTGTGTACAGAAATTTGAGAGATTCCGGCTACTGTCGTCAATTCGTTCCCCCTGAAATAGACCCGGAGGACCCTCCCGACGAGCCGTTAGTCAATGCAGGAGGCCCACGATTTGTGCCCATTCACATTCCGCAATCCGAGGTAGCCTTCCGTCAGCTTTTGAATGCCGAGGCCCAGACCCGGAAGTCGTGTAAGCGAGTGCCCTTGAGAAAAGACCCTCCGCCGCATGATCCCAAGCTGCGTAGTATGTATTTCAAGTCAGTTGGGCGGGGTGCGCCGAATAAGAAGAGATACGAAACTTTTGAGGCAGCGGAGTTCGTGAAGGTGGCCCAGCCGTTGGAAGCAAATTCGGTTCTGAGGATGTCTGTCTCCGTATCGATTCCGGCGTCTTTTTATGAAGAGGACGAAGCGCTCTTGCGTCATGCAATTCGTGCCAATTCTCATGCTGAGATTGCGTTGTCGGCTTCGGCGGTGGCGGTAAAGAAGTTGGTGGCCTCCCGGCCTGAACTAGCTGCGGATCCGGCTGTTAAGGATTTTTGTGTTCTCTCGAAACGTGGTTTTGCCTTTCAAACAGACGGATTCTCTTGGGCACACAGGCTGCTTTTAAACATGGTTTTTCGCCGGAGGGATGCAGTTTTGCAGTCGGCGGTGGACACTCCGGCTGACGTGGTGATGCAACTCCGCTTGCGGCCAATCCACAGATCGGACGACTTGTTTGATGGGAAGTTACTGTCGTTGGCTCCAAATCTCCATGAAAAGTCAAAGCCACTGCCAGCTCAGAAATCGAGTTTTTGGAAGAAGAGGAAGTGGACTGGTTTGCCCGCTGCCGTTCCGTCCGTTTCACAGGACAAGAAACAGGCTCGGCCGAAACAAGGGGACGGTATGGCCCGAACAGTTCAGTCCCAGGACAAGAAGGATCACTCCAGATCGCCCTTTCCTGTGCCGGCCCCTTCACAGGGCAGGGGCAAGCCTCGTGGATTTCCCACGCGTGGACGAAGTAGCGGCAGGGGACGCTTCCGAAGAGGACGTTACTGACGTGTCCCCCCCCCCCCTCACCTTCCTCCGCTTCACCGGCAGGTGGGGGGAAGGATTTAGCGTCATGCTGCAAATTGGAGACGCCTTACCGACGACGTGTTCACTCGCTCCGTTGTAGAGAAAGGCTATTCACCACCATTTGTCACAAAGCCAGCGACGACGTCAGAACCGCCCCTCTGGATCGTCAGGCGGCCATTCGATCGGAAGTTGCTGGCAGAAGTGAATGTTCTTTTGGAGAAGGGTGCGATAGAAAAAGTGAGGCCGGGAACGAAAGGATTTTGGAGCCCTGCTCGGGTCATCGACAAGAAGGGTGGCGGAAACAGGTTAATCTTCAATCTGCGCGAGCTGAATCAACACCTGGAAAAGGCTCACTTCAAGATGGAGACGATCCAGACGGTCAGGGAGGCGTTGCAGCTGAGCGACTACACGGTAGCAATCGATTTCGAGGATGCCTACATGCATGTGCCCCTTCATCCGGCGATTCGACATTTCTTCCGCCTTTTTGTGGGAGGTCAGTCGTACCAGTATGGTGTTCTCCCATTCGGCATCGCAACGGGGCCCCACGTCTTCACGGCAGTGTTGCGCCCGGTGTTGGGGTACCTACATCGGTTGGACATTCGTGCGCATTCCTACATCGACGACTGGCTGGTTCGTCACCGCTCGTGCGACATTCTGGGTCGTCAGACTGCCAGGTGCCTTCGGGTGTTCAAGGCGTTGGGTCTTGGTGTAAAGATGGAGAAGTCCAGGTTGACCCCCAGTCAGCAATTTGTGTTCCTCGGGGGTTACTTCGACACGGTTCGCTTCACTATTCGTCCTTCGCTGGAAAGGGTCGAAAAGCTGGGAACCAGGATGAGCAAGCTCAGTCAGGAGACCTACATTCTTGCAGTGGATTTAGCATCGGTGATAGGCCTGATGGACTCTTGTGCCAAGCTCGTCCCGTTGGGGGAGTGGAAGGTACGTCCGATGCACTGGTTCCGGAATGTGGAGTGGCAACCCCGTCAGTCTTGGATGGATGTTGTGTCTCTGGAAAACCTGCCTCTGGACACGGTCAGGTGGTGGGGGAATGCGGAAAACTTGTTGTTGGGAGTCCCGATTCAAGACCCGACGGCAGATGGACTTCTGTTCACGGATGCGTCCTCTGCAGGCTGGGGAGCACACTTCGGATCTCGTCGGGTAGCAGGTGTGTGGTCTGTCGAGGAGAGGTGTTGTCACATCAATGTTCTGGAGATGAAGGCAATTCGCAATGCGGTTCTGGAATGGAAGGAGGAACTGACGGGGAAGACGATAGTGGTCATGTCGGACAACACCACGGCCGTGGCTCACATCAGGAAAGGCGGGGGGACTCGCTCTTCATCTATGATGGAGGAAACGTCAGCGCTGCTTCGGCTTTGCGAGTCCCTGCCGTTGTCCTTACAACCTCGTCACATCGCGGGGAAACTGAATGTGCTGGCAGACGAGCTGTCGCGCGGGACAGCTCCGACGACGGAGTGGAGACTGAACCCTCATCTTTGCCAGGCCCTGTTTCAAATGTGGGGAAAACCTTGGGTGGACCTCTTCGCCACTCGCTTCAACACTCAGCTTCCATCCTTCGTTTCGCCGTTCCCGGATTCGACGGCGTGGGCGACGGACGCCTTCTCTCTGGATTGGACAGGACTGTCGGCGTACCTGTTTCCTCCGTTTTCGCTGCTGCAAACGTGTCTGAATAAGATCCGCAGATCTCCGGGAGGGTTCACCTTGATTGCACCACTGTGGCCGGCAGCATCGTGGTACCCGGATCTGGTGGAGTTGGCGAAAGAGGGTCCGGTGCTGCTGCCCCTGTCAGACACCATCCTGACTCAGCGCAACGGCTCAACAGTCCATCCATCACCTTCGATTCTACATCTTCGACTCTAACCCGGATCCTTCGGCTGAGAGGTTTTTCGCCGGAAGTAATTGAGAGGATGTTAGGCTGCCTGAGGTCATCATCAAGGAAGAACTATGAGGCGAGGTGGAAGGTGTGGTTCTACTGGTGCAGAGCGAGGAATGTGGATCCAACCTGTCCATCAGCTGCGGATTTGTCATCGTTTTTGGAGGAACGGTTCTCGCAGGGGTTGACTCCCGAGTGCAATCAAGGGCTACAGGTTGGCGATCAACTCCGTGGTATCCTGTGTGGGAGACAGGCAGCTAGTGACCAGTGAGGATGTTGCTCGTTTGATCAGGGGCTTCGGCAACGCAAGACCGAGAGTGAAACAGCTGTTCCCGAAATGGAATTTGCCCCTGGTTCTGGCGAGTTTGGAACAGGCACCCTATGAGCCTCTATGTTCTGCATCTCTGTTACTTCTTTCCCAGAAGACGCTGTTTCTCGTGGCTCTGGCAACGGCGGCTCGGCAGAGTGAGCTGGCGGCGTTAACAAGGGATAAGGATAACATTCGGTTTGCTCGAGATTGGTCATCTGTGGTAATTGCTTTTCCGCCCGAGTTCCGTGCAAAAAATCAACGGACAGATGCTCCCACCAAGCCGTTAGAAATAAAGGCGCTGAAGTCGCTGGTGGATCCAGAGGGGACGGAATGGACACAGTGCCCGGTCCGGGCCTTTCGCTATTTTCTGGAGAGGACTGACCACCCAGGAGGATTAAGGCCAGCCAGGACTCCGTTGTTCATGCAGTGGGACCAGAAAACTGGTGGTGTCCTTCCCCAACCGTTGTCATCCGCGAAGGTGGGAAGATGGATTTGCCAAGTCATCAAGCGGGCATATGAACAGGGTCCGGATCATCAGGATCTGCCTAGTAAGGTGCGCGCCCATGAACTGAGGGCACTGGCAGCGTCTTGGGCCTTCGCGTCTGGGACGCCTTTGGACGATGTCGTGGCAGCATGTTCATGGACCAACAAGAACACGTTCATTTCCCACTATCTGCGCGATGTTGGTTCTCGAGTGGTTAGCGGTCTGCGACGGCCCCACGTGGCGGCAGGTAGTGTCGTTATGATGTGAGGTGACGGAAGTGTGCACACCGGTGAAACGGCGACAAGACGCAAGGCAGCGTCTTCAATGTCGCCATGCCCACTGGAACTTTCCCTAAATGGGGGAGAGAAGGTGGGGTGAGTTGAAGTGGAGTTTTGTGCTACGTCACGTAGGAGTGCTACGATTGACGCTGGAAGGGTGCTCCACGAAGAGACATTGCATTCTGGGGAGATCCCAACCAAACACAAGGCAGTGTTCCAAGGTTGGGCCATGAGTACTTTATCCGAGTGGAATAAAGGCAAAGAATGCATCTTGTGCACAGCGGATAGTACACAGAGGAAAGGTGGACTGCGTCATTGCCGCCAAGCAGGCTGGAGCAGTGATGTGGACAGTCCAGTACCAGAGGTCAACCCGGTGGACAGTTAAGAAGGTGGGTGCATACCTTGGTTGACATGATATGATGTATGTCTGTGTACTGTAAAGTTAGGTTTGAGTGCAATGCAACGAGGTTACAGGGTTCGTGCTGTCCCGCCGTCCTATAGGACAAATTCAGCACATACTAGAGGTTAGTATTTTACAGATAGTAATAAACGACAATTTTAACTAGATTAAAATTAGTTTTTACTATCCTAAAATACTTACCTCTAGTAGGACCCGCCCAGCCTTCCCGCTTCGCAGAACCCTGTTGATTGAGAAAAGGGTGTCTGGAAAACGACAAGTGAGGATTGCAGGCTGGTGCTGCATTGTTATAGGCAACAATTGTTGTGATCCTAGTGGCAAGTAGGCTAACCTCATTGCATTGCAGGCATTCTAGGTTTTAAACGTGGGGGTTTAAAAATTTCGGGTAGAAAAGCAAATCGAAAACGATTTTAGCACATACTAGAGGTAAGTATTTTAGGATAGTAAAAACTAATTCTAATCTAGTTAAAATTGTCGTTTTTCGGTTTGTACGACAGCGTTTACAGTTGTCCACATGGAGTTGGAGGAAGTGACGTCATAACAAATGGTGCGAAACAGCATTCGGGTCCACTAGCGAAGGGCTTCAGGCCGATGGTTCCGGTTGATTGGGTGATGCATCTCATGTTGCAATGGGTCTTGCCATGCAGTCGACACTTGATACGACGAGTGGGACAGGCAGCAGACAAGCGAAGGTAACTGAATTCGTGGGTTTCCAGTTCTTGCGGCCCTTCTTGGGGGGGGGGGGGGTAAAAAAACATTGACATCCGGGGGTGTAGCGAGGGTATAAGTATAAGTATAAATATGAATCCAAACACGGCGAAAATCCATAAGGAAAAAAAAAAAACCGTGGAAGCCACAAATTATCCCGTGGTTTTGCATAGGGACAGGCGACGTTTAAAAACACCGAGGGAGGGCGCACATCTGACGTCATCAGGGAGAGCATTCCACGCCCTGACCACCCTGACACCAAAGCAAAACCTCCGAACATCCACCCGACATCGGCGAAGAAACAAAGTACGAGGTCCAGCAAACCTATCCACCCGAAGAGTCAATAGCTTCCTCCAATCGATGTCAACGAGCCCACTCAGGAGCTTGAAGACACAAATCAGATAAAGATTTTGCCTTCGTTCAGCAAGGGTTTCCAACCCAAGCGAGCCCCGCCGATCCTCGTATTCCAAATGCCGTACACTCCAAAACATCCTCGTGAATCTCCTTTGCACCGCCTCAACGGTCCTAATGTCACCCAACAGATACGGGGACCAGATAGGAAAACAATACTCCAACAGAGGTCTAACTAAGGCTTTATAAGCTGGCACCAACACCTTCGGCGACCGCGTAGAAAGTGTCCGCCGTAAAAGACCAAGGGCCCTGTTAGCCTTGGTCGCAACAGCAGCACACTGATTAGCCCGCTTAGCATTCGCAGAGACGACTACCCCCAAGTCCTTTTCAGACTCAACCTCATTAAGTGACACTCCACCAATTTTGTAAGGAAATGCCAGCTTTCCTGGCCGCCAGCCAATACGCAGGATGTGGCATTTCGCAATATTCAACGTCATCGTAGCATCTTTGGTCCACGCCACCATCCTGTCCAAATCCCTCTGAAGCTCCTCAGAATCCTCAATGCTACAAATCTTAAAGCCAAAACACGGGAAGTGATATCATCCCATGCATTGTCGGAGAACGTTGTTGAATGTTGAATGTTCAATGTTGAATGTTGAACGCTTGAATGTTGTTTCTTACTAGAAGAATGAAGTCTTATTCGTGAATTAACAGACGAATCAGTGAACCAACCATGTGCGTAAGATGTGCTGTGGGAGGATGAAGGTGGTCTGGCAGCTTGAGATTTATTGTGAGACTTAAAAGTGAAATTCTCAAATGGCACGGTCCATTAGCACATGAGCTTGACAAGACGACAATGGCTCAGGAAACGAACGAGGTTTGGTCGAATTGAGCTCCAAGTGATGCGACGACAATGAAGTCTTGTTAGATGACTTGTTTCTCTTAAGTTTCCACTTGTACGACAGAGTTGACGGTTGTCTACACAGAATTGGAGAAGGAGAAGGCGAACGAGAAGGTAAACCAGGTGGTGATGGTGGGACAACATCATCCGGGTCTCCAGGCGAAGGGCTTCTGGGCGTTTGATTGGGAGACGCAGCCATAGTTGAGTCTTTGGATCTTGCCATGTTGGTGCGACAGTGGTTGAGACGACAAGCGGTAGATAGCGCCAGCAGGTGAGACGACATGAGTGGGAGCGACACCTTGAGATGATGCGACAAAGATGGTGCGACACAAAACTGGAGAGAGCAAGAAGACGATGTGTGTTCGGTCAGCTCTGGAGGGAAAAGATGGCCGGCCAGCCACGCCTGTATGCTTTTGTAGAGGGCTGCGCATGGCGCATGCGCAGACCGGGTTACGCAGCTGGCCGATCGTCGCAACTCAAAATCCTCCAGCGCGAGAGAGCATACTTCACGAAAATATGCAATAAATTTACAGGTAATCTAAGTTTCCGAACGGCAATAGAAATTTTTTTTTGTACTTTACTTTGAGTATTAAACGTGTCTGTCTGTAGCTGACAACAGCCTGTTGTCCAGCACTACGCTGGCTGTCGGCAGAAGAAAGGCTGCTGTCCAGGCAAAGAACCCCAAAGCAGTAACACCGCTTGTATTTGTTAACTTGCGAATACGTCATACCAAGTGATCTTTTTACAGATATTAATTTCCCCCTTGAACTGTAGCTGCCTTCACTGTTGGTGTTGGAGTTCTCAACTTGTAGTTTTTCTTGCTTTTATACATTGCACCTTGTATACATTACATAATCAAACAATTTAAATAAATAAATACCTTGCAGTTTCGTAATCACAAATGTATACCTGATTTTGTGATTTGCATATTTTTAACTTTCCACAGTTCACGTTAAAACCTTCAAAATTTGGTCATATTTCGTGCCTGCGATAACCAGGTTTCAATATGGGCGTCGTCGCATTATTTTATCGCATTTTTAGGAAAGCTCCATAAAAGAAAAAAAAATAAACATCCTCCACTCTAAAAAAAATATTGCTACACCGCATCAGACGTTGAGGTTAAACTAAAACAAAATGCCGTCCGTCCACATCGATTTTTGGTTTGTACACTTATGAGAAACAAGGTATTTAATTTTATCGGCATTATTAAAAAGACTAAATAGCTTACCAAAGATACAGCTGCTCTAACGTCACATGAAACTGAATCACGTGTCATGTCTTCTGCACATTGTCTTAGAAGAGATTGGATAGTACTGGGAGGTATCAGTTCGCAATAGTTACCACATGCATCACAGATGCCTGTAACTGCAACTGCTCTCACACATGGATTGGTGTCTTTGAGCAAATCCTGCAAAACAAATTCATTTTTAGAATGATTGACTAAAATGCAGAAAATTAACCCATAACCGCCTGAAAAAACTTTCAAGACCCTTTTTTTAGGGTCTGTTCTCGGATTCGGAACGGCATTCTCTTGGTTTGGAGCCGACGACGCTGACCACTGGGCTGTGACTGCCCGCTTTGCTCGGGGTCCCCGGGGCTCCCTCACAAAGCTCGCGCTGGGACTAGTTTTTCGCCGTTATACGTTGAAGGCGTACGTTCGTATCTAGGCGGCTATGGGTTAAGCAAACAAAAAAAACCACTGCTGCAGCGATTTAGGAAGGTAAGGGAGAATTTAGTTATGAAACTCTTTAATCTTTGACATGCCACAATCAACATGAGCACAAGCACATTTGCATGGCCCTTCACTTCACGAATGGACATGGGTGAGACGAGCCAGGTTTGAAAAGGGGGGAAAACTTAAGTTTCTACTACATATCGTACTAGTAAATATCGGTAGAGTGAGCTAGGTTGAATACTCGACTGAATTTGGATTTTGTGTGTCTGTCAGTGTGCTTGTCTGTTTGGGAAATGATAAGGCCACTAGAGAAAAGGAGCCAGTTTCTCGGGCACTGCCTCACTAAGTAAAAGTCCCTGCACGAAATTTTTTTTTTATTATTATTAATTTTTCGTGGCATGGCTAAGCTTGGCTTGTGGCTTGTCCATTTATTTAAAAAATGTCTTTATTACGTCCAAGAGGCGAGTTACAAAATGCGAAGACTTAATGTCATTCATGCTTTTTACTGTGTAGGCTAGATTTTAAACTGGAGAACCAGAAGGAAATTTTGAGTTCTGTTTCCGGGGGATGAAAGCTCAAGTATGTGGCTATTAAGAAAGACTAATTCAGCTCCTTCAAAGACTAATTCAAATCCTTCAATTCAGCATCTCATCAGCAGGGAACTGAGCGAGCACCTTACGAAAAAATGGCATTGAACCACCTCGTCATCTGCTTTCCACAACAGTAGATGCACGTCGGACATTGTAAATAATGTAAATTTTGTACATTAATTGCTTGTGGTGGCCTGAAGAAGACAGACTGACTAAATTTTCCATCCTCAGCAGCCTGTCAAAAATTTGCAGATTAGCATAATCAGGATTTGATGTTTTTGAATTTGAGCATGTAATTGTCTTCGTGAGTATGAATTATTTAGTTTATTGAGAATATTTAATTGTTTGAATATTTATTTGGTTGCCTGTGGGGTTATAAAGTTTGACCTTGTTGCACCAGGAGTAAAGAGTATATTGGTGTGTGGGTTGCTTGGTTGATAGAAAGGCTGCGCTGCATTGCTTATACTTGCTTAGCAACAGTGGGAGGACACAGGTTTGAATGTGGTGGCAGTTAAGAATGCGAAAGCTCCTGTTTTGATCCGTGTTTATACTGTGATTGGGCTGGAGTTTTTAATTTTAATTAAAATGTAAGTATGTGATACGACTCAAAATTGCAAGGATAGTTTGAGTATGGCTTCGCTGTGTAACCTCGATTCGATCTGAAAACTTAATTTTTCGAGTTTCGATTGTTGTAGAGTTTTTAAAAAATCCGCTATTTTCTTCGATACATTGCAGCAAAATGTATTATTGTTACTTAAAATTCTATAAAATTATTGCTTAAAAAAATGTGGAATAGTCGTGTAGCTAATAATTACACAAACAGTTAGTTCGTCATACGTGGCATGCTGCCACGAGCTGGCATTAAAATCACCGGCAGCATCAGTTTCAACTCAAGATAACATGAGAAAGTGTATAGTGTTTTGGAATTTGGATACAGGAAAAAGTGATAATTGGTTTAGCATATGGTAATTACAAGAACCTACAACTTCGTCTTCGAAGCTCGATGCTCTTCCCCCAAACTCTACTCGACGTGGAAAAGTTGAGCTTGCACACCCCTAGTATCGTAGATCGACCAATATAAGACAAGTAGCATTTGACAAAAGCAAAACGATTACGGTTTCAGCAAACAAAATAGCAGAAACTTCTGCTTGTTTGGGGCTCCAGTACAATTGATATTAAGTAGCATTTTTGGGTTCGCATATTCCTAAGAAATAAATGGCAGTGATAAGACAGATGACTTCAAGGCTTTCAAAAGGCTTGGTATAACATTTATTACATGTAGTTGTGTACCAGTAAATTTACGTGGTACGTTAAGTTATGTGTAAGTTAACATATTTGATTTTGGACTGCTTACTAAGGCCAATTTCAAAACATATTTAATAGCAATCACAGACAGCTAAGTAATGTTACTTTGGTTGTGAGTCATAATTACATGCAGTTCTACAAACAGAAACCAAAACATTCCAGATTTTACTCAAACTGGCGAATTTTAGTCAGCTGTTACAAGCTGCTTCTGCGCTGGCTCTCTGACACTCACTTCCACACTCAAAAGTTTTTTTTTTAAACTTCCTCCTTTCTCCCAGAGGGCCTTGACTGGGTGCAGGTGATGTTGCTGCCTTCAGCTTGTGCTTGATTGCGGAAAAACTTTTTCCATTGCTTGCCAAGCCTGCTATTCAGTTCTGGGGTTACAACTTACAAGCCTTCCAAATTTCTTGTAAGCTGACTCTTTCTCATTCATAAGCGTGACAGAATTTTCTTGGAAGTGTTGGAGAAGGAGGGAGATTGACGGTTTTCCAGCAAAAGTAAAATTGGAAATAAAGCCAACAGCGAAAATCATACACTAGAAATAACGTAGTTCAGTAAGCCACCTTTATGCACCTACGTTTCGTCGGAGTGGCATGACCCGGATTCGAACCAGCTACCCAGTTCGCCCCCAGATCACTTGCATAGCGCCTTAGTCGCTATGGCCACATCCTCAACTGACATAAAGATAACTCACTGAACCCGTTATTAAGGTGTATGATTTTCGCTGTTGGCTTAATTTCCAATTTTCCTTAGTATTATTTCCAGCGATTTATGTCTATTTATTTCTCCTTTATTGAGCCTTGTAAGTGTATGATTTGTCTTCCCTCTCCATTTCTATGGCCGAGTGAATTTCGGTCGAATGGAGCCCTGGTCACGGTTGTGACCTTAATAACGGGTTCAGTGAGTTATCTTTATGCCATAGCGACTAAGGCGCTATGCAAGTGATCTGGGGGCGAACTGGGTAGCTGGTTCGAATCCGGGTCATGCCACTCCGACGAAACGTAAGTGCATAAAGGTGGCTTACTGAACTACGTTATTTCTAGTGTATGATTTTCGCTGTTGGCTTAATTTCCAATTTTCCTTAGTATTATTTCCAGCGATTTATGTCTATTTATTTCCAGCAAAAGTAACAGATGCCAAAAATTCGCCAGTTTTGAGTAAAACCTGGCTGTTTTGGTTTTTGCATTGTAGTACTGTAATTAAAATATATTTAGCTTTTGCTAAGATCTAATTGAGCAAATAGCTTGAAATTTAGCACTATTGGGTATCACTAAGAAAAACTATTCGAACGATGTATTCAAACATCAAAATCAGACAAAATTTTACTGAACCGTGTTATGGATTTGCAAGCAAGTATAAGGCAATGCAGCTATTTTTAATGATTTGAAAAAAGAACATTTTGCCGGCCCCCAGCCGGGCCGGCTAAAAATGGTTTCTTTGTGCCTAAAACATACTTAACCTGATAATTTAGCATTACATTCCTCGAATGTGATGTTCCCCTGGAGGTTTCTTCCGGTGCGCAGCCGCCTGCTTGCATGCCCCCTACCGCGCATGCGCGTGGTAGTCCTCCCCTATAAAAGCGACAGCGCGCACGCTATCGGTATTCATTTTACTCTCAATGTGTCAGGCGGTGACTCGAGAGGGGAGGCAGGGCGGGAGGTAAGTATGTTTTAGGCACAAAGAAACCATTTTTAGCCGGCCCTGCTGGGGGCCGGCAAAATGTTCTTTCTTTGTTGCCAAAACATCTTAACCTGATAATTTAGCATTATCAGCAGACCTCGTCACTTTCGGTGGCGGGCACCGTCCTGACGGGCGCCCCGGGGTGCAAGCAGGCGTTCCCCCAAAAACTTTTTATCTGGAAGAGAAAAAATTTGTACTTTATTCAGAACGGATGAAAACAGGAGGTTGGTCTCTTTCGTAGGATTTGGTGGCCCTGAAGAGGACCATTGTTTGGGTCTTGCTTCCATCTGGGTGGCTTGCTTCCTTCATGGATAGCTTGCGTCTGTGTTCTGAGTGCTTAATGAGGGGTTGACCACGGTTCTGGCTGCGACGATCGGTCCCAGCCGGTGTAGTCCTGATTCTTCTCTTGACATATCCCTCAGGTAGTGGGAGGTGAAGGTAGTCTGGTGGCGCCAGGATCTCTTCTATTGGGACGGCGTTGTGGTGGGCCCATGATGTAGAGACAGCTCTCACTTCGTGCGCCGTCACTCTCATGCTCTCATTCGGAGTTTTTTCGTAGGCTGCTTCGATTGTTTTCTTAATCCATCTCGATACCATGGCTGGCGATGTTTCACCAGATTGGGGATCGACTGGGAGGAAGAGTTGGTTTCTTCCACGGCGGATGTCTTTATGACGAGTCCGGGCTAGGTAGAAGCGTAGGGCTCTGACTGGACATAGAAGGCGTTCTGGTTCGTTTCCGACTAGGGTGGATAGAGCAGGAAAGGTGATTGGTTTCGGTGGTTCCGAAGGCTTCTGTGTTTTGGCTCTGAATGTTGATCTTGGATATAGGGTGACAGAGGAGAAGTTGGGGCCAAAGATGCAGTATGCGGGATCTGCTGAGAGGGCTTGGATTTCCGAACAACGAAGACTGGCGGCTAGCGTGACTAGGAAGACCGTCTTACGGGTCATGAGGTAAAGGGAGGTGTTCTGTAACGGTTCATATGGTTGGCCCATTAGGGACTGGAGGACGAGTGAAAGGTCCCAGTCTGTTATCGTTCTTCTGGTAGTGGGTCTTTCGTTTTCGTATGAGCGAAGGAGGGCTGAAATACGGTAGTCGTCAAGTAGGTTCATGTTGTTGGCGGCTTTGAAAACTGTGTTTAGAGCGGAACGGTGGACTAGGATTGTAGAGCCTTTGCGATTTTCGATGTTAAACAAATCTATAGGATTAGCTTGTTTTGTGATACACCAACGAATCCATTTTGACCAGTGGCTGTCGTACATCCGGTTAGTGGAGTCCCTTGTTGCCTTTGAGGCAATGCGTTCGGCCTCTTCTTGATGAATTCCTGCTTTTTTGAGGAGTTTGATGATAGTAACCACCCGTGTAGGTTGAGGTTGGATACGTTCGGGTGTAGCTTTGTTCCCCTCTGTTGGGATAGAAGATCTGGTTGAGGGGGTAGACTTCTTGGAGTGTCGACTAGAAGTTCTAGAAGGAGTGGGAACCATGCTGCCGATGGCCAGAGGGGGGCTATGAGCAGAAACAAGCTCTGGCTTTCCTGGATTCTTAGGAGAACTTGAGGGAGGAGCTTGAAGGGAGGAAAGAGGTAGGCGAATAGGTTGTGCCAAGGGAACGTCAGGGCGTCTACTGCTACTGCACTTTCGTCCGGAATCGGGCTTATGAAGAGGGGAAGTCTGGCATTGTGCCTCGTGGCGAACAGGTCTATCATCGGAGTGCCCCAGATGGTGAAGAGAGATTCGCAGATGGATTTCTTGAGGCACCATTCGCCCGTTGGAGGTTTCTGACGTGATAGGGAGTCGGCGATCACATTCCTGCTGCCTGGAATGTGGAGAGGAAGGAGTGTGATGTTGTACGGTATGCAGAGGTTGAATATTTCCGATGTTAGATGATGGAGAGATCTGGAATTCGTTCCACCTTCTTTCCTTATGTAGGCCAGGACAGACGTGTTGTCGGATTGGACTTGGATTGTCCTGTTCTTGATTTCGGGAAGAAAGTGTCGGAGAGCGAGTAAAATTGCTCGAAGTTCGAGGATGTTGATATGGTCTGTGCAGGTTGACGGCCAAAGGCCTGACGTTTCTTGTGTGCCCAGGTGGGCACCCCAGCCGGTTCTCGAAGCGTCCGTGAAGAGGAGCAGCTCGGGATGTGGTTCGTGGAGGGGTTGCGTCTGTGTGAGATTGGCGACATCGGACCACCACAGAAGGGAGTCCCTTGGAAAGTTGGGACTGAAGGGGACTTGCTTGTCCGGGAGGTCTTGATTGATTGCCTGGTTGTCTATGCGGTGATGGTGAAAAGGTCTTACCATCCAACGACCGTAGGGGACGAGATTCGCCATTGCGTCCATCTTCCCGATGAGCGAGTTTAGTTCTCGAGGAGAGAAGCTTGTTTTCGCCCGAAAGTGGCGGATGTGGAGAAGGAGGTCTTCTATTCTTTCCGGGGAGGGGCAATTCTTGCTGAGTGGAGGTCGAAAGAGGCCCCATAGGAAGGTGAAGACTTGTATCAGGCGGGATTTTGTGTAGTTTATTCCGAAGCCCAGTTGATTTAGCAGGGAAATGGTCTTGTCCTTGTTTTGTAATAGTGTGAGAGGGTCCGGGTTGTTAAGGGCCCAGTCGTCCAAGTAGGCGTTGGCTTGAATCTTGTTTTGGTGTAGACGAGCCAGTATCGGTTTGAGAACCAATGTAAAAATTCTAGGGGCTGCATTCAGGCCGAAGGGAAGACAACGGAATTCGTAGACCTTTTGGTTGTAGATGAAACGAAAGAGGTGCGCGATGGCCGGATGGAGCGGGACATGGAGAATAGCGTCTTCCAGGTCGATGGAGATTCGAGAATTTCCATTTTGAAATGGTCGTTTGAGATGAATTTGTTGAGGGGTTTCATGTTGAAAATCAAGCGGGAGCCTCCCGACTTCTTTGGTCCGGCGAAGATGGAGCTGTAGAAGCTATGCTTGCGGCAAGAAGTATGCTTGCGGCATACCCTTATTGCATTCTTCCGCAGGAGTTCGGAGACTTCGAACGAAAGTTGTGGAGTTGGTGGCGGGGAGAAATCCCATGACGGTGATGGAAGGAGCGGTGGGTTTGACAGAAAGTCCGGGCAAAAGCCGTGTTTGATGATAGAAAGGACTTCTGGGTTCCCTGTTAAATGTAGCCAGGCTGGGAGGAAGAATATTAGTCTTGCACCGACTGGAAGGCAGGATGGGTGGAATGAGTCATTGTTGGTTCGTACGAGAGTTGGTTTTGCCCCCTGGTGACGAGTGGCGGCTACAACGATCTGGCGTGGCGGCTCGTTTCTGCTTGTGTTGGCCGGGGCGAGAGCGAGGCTGGTCGGGCCGAAAGGGCTGCGGGTTTTTCGGACGAGAGTCTTTTTGGCGCAGAGACTGCGAGGGGCCAGGCGTCCTGATCCAGTTGTCCGGGGAAGGGCGAGGGTTGGGTTGTTTATTCCTTGAGGCCGGACGAGAGGAAGAAGAGATTTGCTTGTATGGCTTGGGTTTCCTAGCGATGTCAAGGTGCGGGGCGAGAGTCGGGACGAGGCCCCGGAAGATCGTGTCCGTCTCGTGGATGGGCTGGTTGCGGAGTCGGTGCATCGTGGAGACGTTGAGGTTGTTTGCGGACGAAAGAGCAATGTCCCGGAGGAGTAGAGTATTGTTGAAAAGGGCTCTTGTGGCCCAGTTGATGGAGTGATATGTGGCGAAGCTCGCCTTCTGAAAGAGCTGCATTATTAGGGACGAAAGATTGCGGATTTCTTCGGGGCTTGCGTCCGAGGACAATCTTTCGCACAGGGCGTTCACCGCAGTGTTGAGGACGTCGGCTTGGGAAGCGGCACGCAGGCTTAGCCGGAGGCATTTGTCGTTCTCGTACAGGACGAAAGTTGGGATGTCAGCTTTCTTCGGGATGGAAAGAGCGGTGCCGAAATCCATCTTTACCTCGCTGCATAAGAATTCGCATTCCGGGTAGGTAGCAAAGTTGTTCGGGTTCGTGGCGCCGTCACCCAACGGCCGAAAGAAGCTGTTTTCACAGCCTGGACGTGGAGGAGGAGGTTACTTGTCGAGGACGAGAGGATCGCCTTTGCCGAGTAGGGAGCCTTCGTTGCGGAGGAGGCAGGTTAGCAGCGTGGTGGATTGCCCGAGAAGGTAGGGGGTTTGTCGTCTTTGTCTCGAAGAGCAAAGCCAAAGCCGGTTTTCAGCCCACGGTTGACGGCCGGAGCGTCGGGTGATTGTGAAGGCTTGAAGAGGAAGCAGTCGGGAACGGTAACTTCGACCGTCTTGAGAAGCGCAGCTAGCGGGAAGACTTGGTCCTCGGCGGCGTCGTCCGGGAAGTGGATTTTCTTGCCGGACGAGGGAGGGATGGCTGGCTGCGGAGCTACGGTAGTTGCCGAGGGGACGGCAGAAGAGGTAGCTTGCGGACGAAAGGGAGAAGATGACTTGTGTCTTTTCTGGCTGCCGGCGGGCGGCGTTGAGCCGCGCTTGGCTGAGTCCCGGCTGGAGGCGGATGTAATCTACGCTTGCGTGCGGGCGTGTCGGGCAGACGACGTGCAGGAGGGAGGCGGCATGGGATTGTCTTGCATCACACGGACCGTTTCCTGGAGACTCTTCGACCAATCCGGGAGGAGTTGGACGACAGGTCCAAAGGAGAGTTGCGGGCTGGAGAGTGAGTGGCCGTAGCCCATTGGAGGGACTTCTTGGCTTCACGATAGACGTCTTTCGCCCGTAGAAAATCCTCTCGAAGAGCTGATAAGTCCAAAGGTTCGGCTGGCGGAGTGCGCTGGCCGGGTTGCAAGGGAGAGTCCGAGAAGGCGTTGATGCTTGCAAGAGGAACTTCAGTGAAGGAGGCGGCAGGGATCGGGCCAACGGCGGCGAGGTCGAGGGCGGAGATCCAGCGATTGCCGAGGGAGAAGCCAGCAGGTTGCGAACGAAGGAGAGCATGAGAGGGAGCGGCGAGCGAAGCAGGAGCTTCGGAAGCGGCGACCATCTTCGGTCAGAATCCAATTTTCCGTACGAGCGCTGGGGAACAGCGGCACGAGGTGACGTTAGACACCTCTGAATGCCGATAGCGTGCGCGCTGTCGCTTTTATAAGGGAGGACTACCACGCGCATGCGCGGTAGGGGGCATGCAAGCAGGCGGCTGCGCACCGGAAGAAACCTCCAGGGGAACATCACATTCGAGGAATGTAATGCTAAATTATCAGGTTAAGATGTTTTGGCAACAAAGAAATATAAATTTGAAAAAAGTACCATCTTATATTCAGTAAAATACGGTATGTGATGAGAATATTTTAAAATTATAATTTCTTCTCCCATGCTACAGCTTGCAAAATCCATGTGTTGTTACACATCAGCCAAATGTAAGGTGGCTTAGATGATGGCAGAGAACAGTTTTCTTATAAGACTGGCCTTACCTGCATCACATTGTACTGTTTTTGAAGCAAATCTGCATTGTCTATTTCTCTTTTAACTTCCAATGGAAAAGCAGAAAAAAATATGGATGCAGCATTGGCTCTCACAGCTGCATTAGGAACCTACAACCAGAATAAAAGAAGTTTGCTACACATACAGCTAAACGAAAACAATGCAGTGTGCCACACATACATCAAGGATTATTAGCACTTGCTTACCTTTAAATGTCTCCAGAGTATGGGTTCATACAAACGTACTAACATTTCTGTTGTACCATCGGCACGTTGTGTATGAATATAATGCAAAAACTACAAAACAGAAAAGAAATCCATCAAAGACAAACTTGGAACAAATTCAAATCATTAATAATGAATAGTTCAAAAGTTAAAACCTAATTACTAATGTGATGCACAATTGTGGAGAAATTGAAGATTCTACCAGAGAACTTGTTCTCGCAGGAGAATCTAAGTTCTCAGAGTAGAATCTGACAAAACTGTGTTACTCTTTGGGATCCTTCCCTGCCCTGCAGCGCTTTGTAACCTGTTGTTTTGCGTCATTTCCGTTTGGAAATGAATGCACATTTGCGTCACTTCCGCCTCTACTTCCCCTCCGGGCGTCGCTTTCCCGCCCCTTTACGAAACCGTCCACGAAACGCAGCATCCATCCTTGCTTGTAGTTGTCCACTATTTCGTTCCACCTGAAGTTGTCGTTCGCCATTGTCTTTCCCAATAAGATCGACGTCGCCGATCACACAACCGTTCACGCCAGCGGCAAGAAAAGAGTGGAGGTTAGTAGAGAGGACAGAACGGAGGGAAGTAGGGGCGGAAGTGACGCAAATTTGCATGTATTTCCAAACGGAAATGACGCAAAACAACAGGTTACAAAGCGTCGCAGGGCAGGGAACGATCCCAAATAGTAACCCAGTTGAGGAAGGATGCTACGAATGAGAACTGGCAATTTTCACTGAGCAGGGATGAAAGTCACTCTTGGGTGAAAATGAGGAAATAGGAGGAAAGCCACCAAATTTCTAGTTTTAGAGTTTTCAATGCATTTTTTGGAGGGTTGCAAGCTAAAAAAAACTAGGAAATCGGCTAAAACGAGGAAGACTTTCCTGCCTGACTGAGGTAAAAGCCCAACAAACAACTGATGAAAATGCATGAAGCAACAACATTTCAAGAAATGCTGAACTTCATTTTACGCCAAACATGCAAGTTGTACATAATAAAATTCAACACAAATATTAAAAGTCAAGATAAATCCTTGAGACGTAGTTATCAATTTCAAGGCCTTGCATTTTTTCTTAACAAATTCCAGCATTTGTTAGGACTTTAAACAACATTTCTATTTCTCTTCAAACCTAGGCCAAAGAGTAGTACTGAATTGAATAACTAAAAAATACCACTACCAAGGTCGTAGATTTTCGCTTACGCCTTAAAAAAACGCAGAGTTGGCTACTAAAATGTTAGAGGACTTCAATAATTGTTATAAATTCTGGAAATTTACTTACCGTCTTCATTACGGTAAAGAGCCCAGTGGATCGATCAAGAAGCATTGCAAAATGCATCATATCTTGGAGGCACCAAGATTCTATTTTCTGTAAGAAAAAAAGTTATTTTAAAGATAAAATTAGTTTTTACTTATCCTAAAATACTTATCTTTAGATCCATGCTAAATATCGTTGATTTGTTAATATTTATGCTCAAAAACCTTTCTTCGGCTCCCCACTGTGTGGCTCTCAGCTGATTCCTAACAGGGCCCTCCACACTAATCTCCTACAATCGTTTGTAGAACTATTACGGTTCGGCAAAAAGCGGGTATGGTGGGCGGGTTGTCTAAAGGTAAGTATTTTAAGTAACAAATAATTTTATCTTTAAAATATAAGGTTTTCACTTCTATCCGAAAATACTTCCCTTTAGCTCTATGCTGCCTTTGTCCAAAAGGAGGCAGGATCAGCTGATCCCTGCGCCAAGTGACCAAAAGAACCTTACAACATTAATTCTTAGACATTAAAAGGAGTATAGAGATCAGCATGTGAGACATTGAAGTGGCAGTTTTGAATTCTGACAGAATATTATGTAATCTCTACTTTTTTTTGCATTTACCTTCTGAAGAAAGTGGTCGAACTTTGCGGAAGTGTTTATTACATCTTTATGCTTCCACATTAAATTTTCCAGGAAAATTCAAGGAACATTGTTTTTTTTTATTTGTGGTGTTGCGTTTACGCTTTCTTGGGATGTTGTCCGCTAATCACAGTTGCCACCGCCTGCCAGTGTTTCCACAACTCGAATTCAAGTGAGATAATTGGCATCACGGTTTCAGCAAAGCGGAGATGCATGAAAATAAAACACAGGATGTTGGCCTGGGGAGTAATGAGCACAACGAGCATCCCAGGTTTGCTAAGTTCCCATCGGTGTAATATACAAAATATACCACTAGTTCACCAGGAAAAACATCAAACCCCTTTTACAGTACGAAAACACAAAATAGTTGTTGCTAAGGAACAAAGATTACCTTCTGGAGTTTCTGTTAACCAATGTTTGTTTGAGACAATGAGATTAATTTTGTACAGAGTTTGCATTAAAGACGTTTTCCTGTAATCGAATCTTTTGGATAATCGAAATTTACATCCAAAAATACAATTGCACTTTTATTTGAGTGGAATTTTGCTTGGGTCCTGTGCTTTAAGCTAGGAGGTTATTACAAGAACTTAATAAATTAAATTGATTCCAGAAACTGACAGAACAAGCTTGATTTTTCATTCATGTGACAACAATCACTTCTGTGAAACTGTATAGAGAATGGGTGTTCTGATAATCAGGGGTCTACTGCAATACTCTGTAGTTATTAGTACTGAGAATACCAACCTTTTGCAACGGCTCAGGAGCAGATTGCCATGCTCGATAGTAAATTTCAGCATACACTTTCGCTAGTTTTCTAAAGAGAATATAAAAAATAATGAACCTTTTCAACACAAAAAAAGCTTTTGTTACCAAGCACAATGCACTTATTAAAAGCGCTTTATAATAAAATAGAAGGGAACTGGAAGTGCTTAACCTTATCTATCCCATCCCCCTTACAAATCTCACATAACTTACGAATTCCAAGATGAAAAATTATTTTTAATAGTCAGGTGAATTTCTTCAACAAAATCTTCATTCAGTAAAAGAGTGTAAGAAATAAATTTCTGACCCTAGGAAAACAAAACAAAAACAACACTATATTCATGCTTATGGCTGTAACGCTCTATAGTGCAAAACAGAAAACAAAGTGTAGGACTTGAGCTTAAACACAAAATGTTTGCTTAACTCTACAGCAACTTCTAAGTCTTTAATTAATTTATTGATTTATTTATTTACCGTACACAAGGTACAAACTTCTAATAATAAAAACAAAAACTGGCAACAGAAACTAAATATAAGAGATGATGAGGAACAACCGAGGGACAACCATAGTCCCAGGGCAAGGAAATTAGGGCAACAGATTGCCCTCAGAATCTTGTAGGACAGCCATCCCCTGGACATGATCGTAGGCACGCTGCCGCAGAGACCTCAGGTACCTCAGGTCCGTTGGTGACCTTAAGTCACACAAACCACCAACTGCAAGCAGACCTTCAGCAACCGTGCCTCCAAGTCCGCTGCCCCAACCTTCGGGACCACCCCTACACGCCTTCACCAGCCTGTTGACAGATGCAAGAATAGCTCCCCAAAGGTTAGCCTGCTTCAAAAAAACCGCGAGGTCGAGCGTGAACATCTTGCCATCCCGGCAAGCTTGATGACTTTGCCGAGGTAAGTGCTGAACTCTTGATAGCTCCATGGTAGACAATGGCAAGCTCCTTCGCAGTTGCTTTTCGGAAGTTGAGACAAGTAGCCATGCCATACAGGCCAGTTGCACGGGTTTTCAGAAGCTGTAGTTTGCATTCTTCAGAAGCAAAACTGAAAGTGTGAAGCACGGTGTTGGCCGTCCTGCAGAATTCTCTCCGGACCTTTCTTAGGTGTCCATCGTCCAAAAGGTCGGCTGCAAGCTCAACACCAAGATAGCGGGAGCTAGTCACCCACCAGTGTGTGGTTACTCATTTAGCATAAATGTTGTGACTGCTTAAAATTGGTTTAGGTATTTTTTATTTTCCTACTGAAGCTTAATATTATTAATGCAGGACTACTTTCTTTTTTTTATAAAGTAGGAAATTCTGCATCTGAAAAAAAAATCATTCCCTTGTGCTTACTAAATATGTAATTTTTACCGTATCCGTATCCAGAAAGTCCGGAGAAATTGCACACAAGTTTAGGTAATTCTTCAACTCAGATGATGCTCTGTTATCAAGTTTAACAATATGCATAGCCTCACGCAAATTCCATACTCTTTTTATATCTGCTTTCTGGAAAGACAGGTATAAATTAGCACGTGTATAAAACTAAAATATGAGGAAAAAGCTACTTACAACTGGATTTTATATCTTAGGTGCCATAAATTTACAATAATAAATTCATTATTAATAATTATTGAGGACAAATTAGAGATCAAGATTAGCACACGCCAGTAACCAGATGGCAATTGACTTTTGTGGTCGGAGAAATCTGCCTAGATGTCAGCTTGGTGACAAGACTGCAGCAAATTACTAAAGGATCGTTTATATTGAAGTTTACAACTCATGATTTACGAAAATACTCGAACTTCAATTGATTTACAACCAACTCACGTTGCTGTTAATTTTTGATAGTCATTTAAACACTGGTTGTCATGTGTTCAAACGACAACTATCTTCATCAGGTTTCCTGCGTTCTGGGCACTCTACTGCTTTGGATCGGTGATTGTTTGTTTTTAAAACTAGCACACGGTACCACTGACATTTATGCTATAGTGATGTTGTCGCCACCTGGGAGGAATTTGTGTCATTTGAGTGTGTTTTTCTTGGAATTTTGGGTGTACCAGATGGTGGATGACAGGGTTTGACAACGGTTGTACTTTTTGCAAACCAAGGGAGCCCCCCCCCCCCCATGTGGTATTTCTGTTCTCCAATCCTGGCTGAAGTCATGATGGAAAACCTTGACCACCATGTTGCAGAAAACTGACCACATCAGAAGTTCTGGTCCCGCTTCATAAATGATGTGCTCCGTCCAAAAAAAAATAAATTATACCGAAGTGGTACTGGAACTCGTAAACAGCTGGAAACCTTAAATTCAGTTTACCCAGCAAGAAGAAAAGAATAACAAGCTTCCTTTCCTAGACATGCTAGTGACTAGACAAGAAAAGCTACTCCCCTTCCAACCATACACCAAACCTACAACTACAACTCGAGGGATCTCATTCTCATCGGAACACTCACAACTACAACTGCATTCAATTGTTCAATAGGAAATGAAACTACAGATTTGGAATTCGTCACGTCAAACATTAGCTGAACCACACATGCTAAAAGCTCAAGAAAAATACTTAAAACTTGGTCACCTAGGGAAGATCATTGCTGTGAACTGCCAAAAACTGTTGGTCTCTAATTCTGTATTTAGAGGCCTATTTGCCAAAATTAATGTTGGCTTCTATTTTTAGAGACCTATTTGCTCATTAAGGCCATGCAAAGTAAAAAAAAAATGGTTCTCAGGCCCTCCCGCATCGATTTTTTTGCAAGAAATAAAAATAATTGACGCGGCATTTATTAGTCCTTTTCCAAAGTCAACATTAGTCTGATCACTACTGTTGTATCAATGATACGTAATCCGCTGCTGCATCATCTAAAAAGTTTCGCATCAAAATTTTTTTTGCGGG
>JAHWFP010020210.1:0-16986 GCA_023313725.1 Lithobius niger
TTAAGCCCTTTTAGCAAAATGACGGAGGCCCGTCAGCTTTTTAACTTCACGGAAAAGGATGGATCGGGGGTTTGATAAGAGCACTAGCGGGCCCCGGGGGGGGGGGGGGGCCCGCAGAGGGGTTATTGCCCTTCGCCTTCTTGGGAAAAAATGCCCTTTTTGGAAAAAATATGCCGGATTTTGGTTTTCCAAACTGATAAATGCTGGTGCTGCGACCAAAGGAACGCCTTAGAGACCCAAAAAGGGCAAAATGAAGGCCAGGAAAACGTCAGAAAAGGGCATTAAAGGGTAAAAAAGACAATGACAAGTTAAAAACGTGGGCAAAAAAGTGCCTGACGAGCAAAATAAGGTCCCCCGAAAAAATAACCTCAGCGTGCCTTTTTACTAGAACTTGCCCTTGCGCTTTCGTAGGTCTGTGCACGCTACTGTCAGAGGCTGGCATTCGCGAAATTTCTGCATCTTTCGGCATTGGGAAGTCATCGATAAAGGAGTTTGGTCTGCTGCGGTACTATATTTCTTTAGATAATTTATATTCATTAAAATGAATTTGTATCACAATGTTAATAATTTGTCTTGCAGAAAAATTTCATTATAGCGTCGTTTTATGAAGGTTCATTTTCGACGATGGATGGGTGTAATTATTCCGATCACATTCGTGGATTTGTGTGGAAAGACCGCAATTAAGTGTGGTGTATATAATAATTTGTTTTTTTCACATTTTTTCAAACCGTGCGGGCTATAATGCAAGTGTTAGTGACGTAAGAGTGTAGGTGTGCGCTAATAAGAAAAATGGCAAGGACAATGGAGAGACTGCATAGTTCGGCGTACCAGGTCTTCGACGCTGCGGTACCGCATTTGCGGTTTGGTTTACGTGACATCTGTTGGGTACTGCAGACGTATCAGCGTTGACGTTGCGTTACCGCCCGCCGCTCGTGCGGTCGTTTTCCACCGCAATTTCCCCCGACAACGCAGCGGTACCGCAGCGTTAAAAAAACGCAATTGCGTCTGAGTGCCTTGGGTGACTTGAGCGGTGCACACGTCCGCCGTTTACCGCAAAAGCGTTACCGAAAATGGCGTCCAATTCGAAGAAATAGACATGGAAGTGAAGTGTTTATTGGGGAAGTAAGAACTATCCTGAAATATGAAATGTTGCTGCAGAAATGATTGAAGACTCATTGGGAAGTAATTAAAGAACTTATCCGAATTTTTTAGTTAATCTGCAAAGGATGTATAATATTTTCCCCTGGTACGTCTTAAATTAGTACATCGATGTACCGAAATTCGTCGCATAGGTTTGAAAATATATTTTTTGTTAGGTGAAAAAAGCAATATCGTCTCATTGGTTTCAAACTATTATTTTTTATACACGAGGTTAGGGAACCGAACGCGCACATACGTCACCGAAGCGGCACTGCAGCGTCAACGCGCGTTAATAAAACGCACGTGTGCATTGATTGGCTGCGTCACCGCAGCGGCGCTGCAGCGTCGCCGCGCGTCCAAAAAACGCACGTATGCACCAGCGCTTAGAGCATTAAGCCCTAACCAGACTGGCTACTCGCGGCTGCACGGAGTCGCAGTATGGTGTAAAAAAGACTTCAATATTGGTCCTTAACGCAGCACCAACCATACGATTGCGGCAATTTTGACCTTGTAGGCACGTAGCCGCGCATTGCTTCGCACGAAATTTTCTTCTGTCTGGAGAGGCCTTTATACTTGAATAGCGTGCGTGATGGCTGGCGAGCCCTTGTCGCGTAGAACTATCCAAAGTGAGTCTCGCTTGAACATGGCTGGAATCTGGACGGTGCACTGAATTTCGATGGCGCATAGACTTTATTTACTGAAAAATTATTGCGCCAGCCTTTACTTGCTGCTTTTCGGGTGCGGAATACTACAGTATTTTACTATGTTTATACCTGGTATTTTATTATGCTGGTATTTTATTATGATTATTTGTTGTGTTGTTGTTATTGACCGAGTGAGCGAAGCGAACGAGGTCCTGTTTTTACAGTGGCGAATAGGCCAGGGATGGAAGAGAGGATAATTCCTTCTGGCGTCGACTGTCCTCTGGCTTTCACAATTTTTTTTCCAATCCGTAACAGGCAGGCTCACGTAACTTTTGTTGATTCGAGCACAGGTACAAAAGTAGAATGAAATAAGTGCTTTGTAATGAGTAAGCCTACATGTATCATTTGGTTGGCTACTGTTTTTCGATCTCGATTAAAATCTTTCTCGAAAACTGTGCAGTCAAAAGAAAACATTCCCCTCCCGTTCTTTCATTATTAGTTTTGGGCGAGAATACAAATTTGTGAGTGGTAAAGGTTAGATGAGCGCCCATCCGTGGTCAGATGTATCACGACCCCGTTTATTTTATTTTATCTTTTTCGTGTTTAGCAAGGCTTAACTGACATATTTCACAAAATGGGGCTCTGGACCCTTGGGTGAAATTTCTCTCTTGACCTTTGACCGTGACAGTCCTACTCTGGTTCCCTTTCTGCCTGTTGATCCCTTCCGCATTTACCGTATGGCCCAAAGCATGGATCGTTTTAAATGAAATTTGGTGT
Source organism: Lithobius niger (assembly GCA_023313725.1). NCBI lineage: Eukaryota > Metazoa > Arthropoda > Chilopoda > Lithobiomorpha > Lithobiidae > Lithobius > Lithobius niger. Next base: position 2,562 of record JAHWFP010020210.1, read on the forward strand.
ATGTATTCATTGAAATAAGTACTGATAATTAAATGTTTTAGTTCATCTGTAAATGTCGAAATCATTAGTTCGTTATTTAATGATAAGATCTAGTTTGGGGTTTGCTTAACATCTCTGTACTGTGTGGCGCAGCGGCAAACCGGTGCTACACTACACTGTGACTGAGGTTGGCGCTAATGACCTAGCTGTCGATGCACCATCAAACCTCAATCTCCCGCCCCCCTCCCCCTCATTACGATTTCGTATAGGCCTAATCGGTGCAATGGCGAAATTCTTAAGTCCAGATTCTACCACTACGCTGCCGTATGGTGGCGGACGGTAGCTTTTAAAAACTGGTTTGTGAAAACTTCCACTTAAAGATGCCTATTCAGAGAATGACAGGTTGCAGCATCTAGCGCCGTCTACCATTATTTAGTTCTATGTAGCACTTGATTTCAACGAGCGAAGGAATGCGCAAAGAAATATCTTTAGACACAACAAACAAGCCACGTGTCTACTTAATTACTGAGTGAAAAGTTGGTGCGTCGACGTTCGCCAGGGTGCTAGCGGTCAAGGTTAACGATATCACTGTCACTAGATGGCGCCCATCTAGTCGTTCAAAATCTACGTTTAAAAACGATCGATATATAGAAAAAAAAGCGCCCGTGATGTCGTTAAGCTTAACCTTACCGATTGCTTCCTGGTGCACGTACACGCACGAACTTTACACTCAATAAATAGGGAGGCACGTGACTTGTTTTATAAAAAGAAATTTATTTGTGTGTTCCTTCGCTTGTTGGAAGTAAGGGCTAGACAGAACTAGATAGCGGTAAATGGCTATACATGCTTCAGCTTGTCATTTATTTGGTGGCAATCCCCCTTTAGTTGCATTCGTCACTCACACATTTCTGTCCTTCATCCATCTAAGGACGCATTTTTGCAACAAGACCTTCTCGCAGAGACCTTATTTTCTATTATTTCCAATGAGTTTCCGGTAATTTCTACTAAAGGAACGCAGCAATCCATCAACAATTAAATATGTTGTAAATAACAACACAGCTAAAGACGTAAGAACAACAACAGGGACGTGCACAGCCCCCCCCCCCCCCGCCCCGGGGTGTTTCTTTTTTTTGGGGCATTGTTTTCGATTTTTTTCATCCCTCATTGTTCCCCTTTATTAGCCCTCTTCCCTTTTTTGCCTTTTACACCACTGCTCCAACAAATATTGGCCATTTTTTTTACCCAGAAAAATGAGGGCAGGGGCTGACCAGCCCCGCCCCCACTCCACGTGTGTGTGTGTGTGCACGTTCCTGTTCAACAATAATTTTAACATTCTGCAACATGGTTAATGAAACGGAAATTATCTGTAAATAGTATTAACGCCATTCTTAGCTGCTCACAGTGTTGGGTATATTTGTTTCTTCGTTTAATTTCTACAGCCTTTGTCGTCATTTCTCTCCTTTTCCAACATTTGCCTATTCTCACTAAGAAAAAAACAAACAAAAAATAAACAAGAACAACCGTTGATCAAACGATTGTTGAAAACATCGCAATGAGAATTCAAAATCGAACTTTAATAAAGCTTTAACGAGTCATAGTACAGTGCGTGTCGCCAGCCATGAGGAGAGGAGCTATGTCCGCGTCATTTCCGTGGTTACTAGGCATAGGCAACTCGAAAGCCCCGTGCTCTCCGTTAAAGGCGAGATTCAGCCAGCGAATGTAGTATTAACTTAGTAAGGTTGCGTTTATGCAACGACTCGTTTTTGCTTTCTCGTAGCTAGAAGCTAGAAATCCTCTAAAATTCCAACATGGCGGCGGTTTGAGCTCTGTCGGCTCGAAACAAAAACAGTCAATAATATGAGTTCTGAACCGTCCTGGAAATTGTTTCGTCAAGAGGAATTCTTCATCTTGTTGTCACGGATTGTAAGAGTGCAAGTATTTACTTAAACGATGTCTGATTTAGCTAACTCATGTAGCGTTGTTACCATGACAACGACACCTTTGCCATCGCGATTAAATTCTAGCTGCGAGAATGCAAAGGTGAGTCATTTCATAAACGCACCCTGAAAAATGGTGAGCGAGAAAATGTACGCTGCGAGTTTTTGCGTAAACTTGTCCTGCACTACCTCACGGCACGGTCAATTACTGACACAGTGCTAGTGCATCCTTGTTTGGTTTTTTTTTTTCTCAATCAGCTTTTCAATATTGCTTCTGCATTAATTATTACTGCGGTATCGAGAGGGTGCACAGAAACTGGGCCAAACTCATCGATCATATTTTAGTTGATCGCTGATTTACGCTTTCAGCGGTTGGAATCAAACTTAACCTCCCCCGACCCCACTCCCCCGGTTTTGTCATAGCCTCTAACACTAAAAATGAAGGCTTGAAGCAATACACTTTCGTTTCAACGTTCGGTTTCTACGAGTGCGCGCGCGCCATTCAACTTCTTATTTGGAATTAGCGTCGTAATCTATTGGAGATCAAACTGCGCGACGATGGCGCAATAAATTTGTAAATAGGTTACGGTGTTTCTTTCTCGCGGGCCTACGAGATCAAGTCATTCCATCGCGGGTCCAATTAGTTCACATTACTTGTCAAAATCGATTTCCACTACCTCACGTTTTAGTTTTCACATATTTTGTTTCGCGCAAACGATTCGAAAGCCGTGCAGTCAAACTGACAATTTAGTCAATTGGACGCTTTCAACAACAGATTCATTCAGCTTCACGTTGTGGCGCGCTTGTATTCTCTAAAAGGAGAATTATAGGAATTAGAAAAAATAAAAAATAAAAAATGAATGCACGTCATTTCTTACTGCACAATAACTGTCTTCCAAATTCGTTTCGTAATAAAATTTAAAAAGCATACCAGGCCATAACCGCGCCTATGCCTAGGGCTCCTATCACCGTATATAGAGACAAAACAAAAATCTACACCAGACACGATGCCTACTATACTAGGGCGCAGGGCAGAAATACGACCACGAAGTCCGCCACTTAGTAAACACGCATTATCGATTTGTGGGCCGGAAATTTTCCGTTATTGTCCTCTCTCGATTAGTATGTTTTTAGCTGGGTTTTGAAAAATGAAAGTTCCGCACAGCCCAACCCAAGGCCACTATCGCCGCCGTTTAGTTTTGTGGTCTTATAAAGGAGCTGCATTTATTTTTGCTATAATGAAGTTATAAAATGTGGCTTAGCCCCAGGGCACACTATTACAGATACCGTGAGTGGCTGATGATGACGATGCATTTTTGAGGTCAAAAAGACTGGTATTTATTGTCTTCCGCGTGGTTTTTTTTGCAAAAAATTTTTTTTAAACTTATTAGCCTATAAGTGACCTCGAACCCTAGAAAAATGAATATGCGCGCAATAATCTGTGCGCAGTACGCGAATATAATTAGCAGTAATTCTAAAAGGCCGGCCGGCACGGTATTACAATTTTGTATTATAGTTGCGTGGCTACCACGCAATTTTTATTTTTATTTTTTATTTTTATTTTTGGTTTGGTGTGCGAAAGTATTCGCCTACCTTATTTATTTTCTGTGGGTGACCTCGACCCCGGAGAATATTACTCTGCCCCCGTCGTCATGAGTCACAAACTAACGCTACTAAGTTGGGCCGTATATTTTTTGTAAAGATTTATTGTCATGAAAATCCGTGTTAATTAATGTGCGAAGTACCGAACAAACCAAAAAAGTTTAAAAAAAAAAACCGCAGAAAGGTTGAAATATGATAAAGTGGCGTAACTGCACCCGCAGTAAAAGTCAATTGTATAACTCAAGTAAAAGAGAGAAAAAATGCGAAATATTTAGATTATGGAGCACTAAGCCCATTTACGTACTCTCGTTGGCTCAACAAATACGTAATAATAATAATAATAAGATTTTTATTTGGCCTCAAAAAGCAGAACGGCAAGAGAGCGTTATCCAGTGGACCATTAACGACTTGCCGGAAATTATAACATAGTAAAATTTGTAGCCATCAGTACGAATGGATGTATACATCTTCAAGGAGAAGTATATACAACCTCTACAGGCTTTCTGCCTAATTAAAAAAAAATCTAAGAACGACGTCGAATTACAAAATTTCGGGGCTGCGCAGATGAGTTTTCAAACGCTCCGTTCATTCAACAGTCTCCTAAAAGTATGGAGTGACGAGGCTGAGACAATGTTGTCAGGAAGAGAGTTCCAAACCGGGGCAATTCGTAAAGAGAAAAAAAGAGTTTCGCAGAGTTAGTGCTTTCGTTATTATTTCGTCAATTTGTACCAATAAATCTGTTGCACCTTTATGTTTTGTATATCCGTTCTGTAGTTTGGAAAAAAAACATTGGTTTTTCTCTAGAAATTCTCTAATTTTATTAGCAAAAAAAAAACTTTTTAATTACTTTATCAACAATTGACAGCAACGATATTGGCCTGTGAATTATCTTTATCCAATTTTATTTCCTTTCTTATAAGTGGGTGTTAACACTTGTGTTTTCAGTAATTCTGGCCGTGTCTCACAATCTATCATTTTGTTAGTAAGTTTACGTACCTAGAGGTTAAACTTGGGAATAATTAGTTTTTAATTTATGTCTCCTATAGTTCGTGTGTCAGTGTTTGTTTTAAAGAAAGAAAGATCACAAGGTAGCATTATGTAGGATTTTATAAGTGAGAATTAAGTGCGACTCGATGACGATGGAAGTTTAATCCGAGTCGTATACACTCTACCCTAGATTTCAAAGAACCACAGTCATCACACTTTATAGAAACATAAATGACTACAATAGAGTAGCTGTAACAACGCCAAACTAGCAACGAGGCCAGCATCTGGAACTAGTCGTTGCACTAGCAGCAAGGGGCACTTGATATACGCGCTGGTAAAAAAACATTAGCGTGGTTTGTCAAGCCAACGCTGTGAGCAGATTTTTCTTGGACCTAAAAAATTCGTCCTTTTTTTTCTATTTGTTGGCTAGCAGCTTATCAATACCTTCGAAAACTAGCAATCCATGCCACATATATAATCATTTTATTTTTTTACATTCATCATAATCCTAACTTTATATATATAAAGGGTTATACATTGTACAATCTTGGTATATTTTACACAAGTTACTTATTAAACTAATAATAGTATGTTGTTTAAAGTTCCAATGTGAATAATGAACTCCTACGTACTTAATTGATTGTTTAATTTGTATTTTTTTGACATGTATCTTTACAGATACGTTGATGTTTTCCACATTTCATGAAGTAACAGTTTTCAGAATGGCTTACATGTTTCCATTGAACATTTTCCATTTTAGGCACCGTTGTGTGTATTTGCACAGCTTTATCTTTGCTAATACAAAGTTCATTTTCCATAAACCATCCGTGTTACATATCAAAATCATATTGTAAGTTATTTACGATGCCCTCGTAGTTATAATTTATGGATGTCAGTAATGTATCATCTCAAATAGGTAAATTAATGATTCAGAAGTGCAATCACTTCTATCATTTGCGTATATTAAAAATAATAGTGGTCCCAATACGGAACCTCGGGGAACTCCATTTTTTACTTCGTTCAGTTCACTACAACATTCCCAATTTTCGCTGTTGCCTTTTTGTTATTTAAATAACTTTTTAATAAATTGTATATTTTAACCCCGCCCCCCCCCCCTCCCCCTTAGTCCTAAGAATTCACATTTTTTAAATAGAATTTCCTGGTCGAACGTGTCAAATGTTTTCTGAACGTCAATATCAACATTTCACCTACACATTTGCCTTCATGCAGTGCTTTCGTTATCATTTCGTCAATTTGTACCAATAAATTTAGTAAAAAGTCATTTAAATAACAGAAAGGCAACAGTGAAAATTGGGAATGTTGTAGTGAACTGAACGAAGAAAAAAATGGAGTGTCCCAAGGTTCCGTATTGGGACCACTGTTATTTTTAATATACGCAAATGATAGAAGTGATTGCACTTCTAAATCATTAATTTACCTATTTGCAGATGATACAATACTGGCATCTATAAATTATAACTGTGGCGGCATCGTAAATAACTTACAATATGATTTTGATATCTTACACGGATGGTTTATGGAAAATGAACTTTGTATTAGCGAAGATAAAGCTGTGCAAATAAACACAACGGTGCCTAAAATGAAAAATGTTCAATGGAAACATGTAACCCGTAAATCCGTTGTACCCTTATGTTTTGTATATCCATACTCTAGTTGTGAAAAAAAAACCCATTGGTTTTCTCTAGAAATTCTCTAATTTTATTACAAAAAAACTACTCAATTACTTTATCAACAATAATGACAGCAACGATGTAGGCCTGTAATTATCTTTATCCAAGTTATTTCCTTTCTTATAAATACGTCTTAACACGTGTGTTTTCAGTAATTCTGGCCATATCTCAAAATCTATTTTATTAATAAACCACTGCTGTGTTTTCTTTAGTTTGTTTAAAATGTCCCGTTTTAAACCCATCTCTTCCGGTCGCAGTTGTTGTTTTTCATTTTTCTAATTATTGTTTCTATGTTTCTAATTATTATTATTATTATTATTAATTAAGGTCATCAGTCGATTAGATCCGTCGGCCGTGTCAATGAATCTGTGATAGTAATAATAATTTAGTGGTTTTGAGAAGCACTGAATTGCAAGCAGGTAGGTCAACGTGTGAGAAGGGGAGCAGCTTCAATCTGTAACGAAGGGATTCCACTCGATGACGATGGAAGTTTAATTCGAGTCTTACACACTCTACCCTAGATTTCAAAGAACCACAGTCATCACACTTTGTAGAAAAATTAATGACTGTTGACAATTTAACCATACTAGACGATTAAGAAATAACACGGTTAAACAGGACGGGATAGCCAATCGGCTCAAAGGGGTTAAATAAATACGGATGTGCACAAACCCTATATACGTTGCCTTTTGGACTTAAATGTCAGACTACCTTAGCGGGAATTGAACCCTCGACCTTTGAGAGCAAAGGCTGAGCAACACTAACAGGGCCTTTAGATTTTAAAGGAGTGCTACTTGTTTTGGAATAAATATCTCTCAATGGCATACTTGACGTTGGATAACAGTGCAATACGCGATTAAAGGATAGGCTATAGATTACAACGGTGTACCTTTAGCTTAAGTGTATGATAACCCGTAATATGCGAGGGCGAGTGACAGGATGGGTTTAAATTCATAAATGTGGGTTACTACTGGTAAGCTTTCTTGTTGCTTATGCGCCACGTGCTTAGATATTTCTTCTGCGTGTGTGGTATTGGCCGAGTCCAGCTTTAAACAGTGCTAAATCAGTACAGATGCAAACCGTTGGACTTCCGTTGTCATTTCAGCCGTAAATGTCAGACTGAGTCGTCTCCTTCTACCTTTTGCGCCGTGTCAGTGAGGCTCAGCGTAGGACCTCGGCCTTTGGTTTCAAAGGTCGTGGGTTCGATTCCCCGCTCAGGGAGTGTGACGTATAAGTCCAAAAGGCAACGTAAATAGATTCGCATCTGTATTTAGTTATTTGAGACCAAAGGTGGAAGTCCTATCGCTCGGCCGTACCGACACGGCGTACACGTAAATGTATGCGCGTTAAATTCTGCCAGTGATTTGCCCGTGTCTGTATGGCTGAGCGGATTGTACCTTATGTTGAAAAGAGAAGCCCAAAGTGCACAATGCCAACACTACCCGACGTTTCGAGCTGACGCCATCTCATTATCAAGGGAATAAAAAACACATTACACTTAAAATTGCTTAACAGACGGCCGAATGCAAGCAAACCTGCCTAAGTCAATACAACAATTCGAACATTTTTTAAAAAGAAGAATTTTAAAAATGTTTAAAATTAAAAAAAAAATTAAAAAAAGAGGAATAGAAAAGTGACCTAAATTGTGAAATAAAAAAAATGTAATTATCCTTTTTTAAATTGTTCGAATTGTTATATTGACTTAGGCAGTTTTACTTTCATTCGGCTGTTTGTTAGGACCCCCGCGCACACAGCGGCCAGTTCGCTGCGGCCAACGAGAATGCTTACGGTGTATGAAGCAACGCACACTTGGTCGCAGAGGCCAGCCTGTCGTCGCGGACACTGGGATCCCGGGTGGCGTGCAGGCGACCACAAGGCGACCATTCTTGCTCCGTGTTCATTTTTCACCACGTGATCGAGAATTATCAATGAAAAACGGACGTGACCAAGCACCTCGTCGCCGTGTTTTTTGGCCGCCACGACCACTGGCCGCGCGACCGGGCCGCTCAGTGCGCGGGCACCCTTACGCAATTTAAGTGTATTGTGTTTTTTTATTCCGTTGATAATGACCTCGAGTCAGCTCGAAACGTCGGCTAGTGTTGATATTGTGCACTTTGGGCGTCTCTTTTTCAAAATGCTTCGTTCCAGTGCTGACATTTTCCTTATCGGTTTGTACCTTGGCATTTGGTCTCAAATAAGGTCAAAGGTTGAATTACCCGCTCCGGCTAACATTTAGTTTCAGAAGGCAACAGAAATTGGTTTGCATGTGTACTTATGTAACATTAAACCCCCACTTGGCTTTCCATCCTCAATTACTTGGCTTCCCGCTTTACTGTTTAGCTTTTATGTATATGTGTGCGCGTAAAAGCTTCTAAAAATCGTCTTTTTTTACTAAGGGCCGTGCCAGTATATGGCAGAGCGGACAGGGCTTCAGCCTTTGTCTTCAAAGGTCCAGGGTTCAATTCCCCGTTCAAGCAAGCTGACACTTAAGTCCGAAAAGGCAACAGAAATAGGTTGTGCGTGCCTCTATATTTATTTAACGTTAGCCAAACCTTACGGACTACACACCATCCTTGACAACCCGCTTTTGCAGCGCTTACAATGCATCAGAACACGTCTTCGTATCCACACAGACTTTTTACACATTGACGTCATTATTTTTTGCAATTTTTTGTAGGCAAAATTAATTAATAATCCTTAACCGGTGTTGATGAATTATCGAAAAATCACCTCAACTATCCTGACAATTTCATTTTCTGTGGGTGATTATTGCTAAATGACCACAATTCTTGCTCGATTTTAATGGTATTTGAGTGGGTCGATGATACGTTTGTGTTTAATTTTGCTGCAGCAAATTTCTTCTAAATCATTTCAGCCGAATTTCCTAACTGTTTTCATTCGTACGTACGGACACATGGACAACGAAAAAAAATCGGAAATTCTAAGTAATGGGCCACCGTAAAATTAAAAGAGAATTGGGAAAGAGATTCCCCCTCCCCACCTTACATCGGAGAGGACATCCCCCCGCTCGCCCCCCCCCCCCCCCACCACCACTAGCACCCAGCTCCACCACGGACTGCAGTAATAAAGGGGTATGGGTCTGGCTCCCTTCCACCTTGGGATGGAATAAGCGGTAGGTATTTGCCCCACGTGGTAAAAGAGTCCCTTAAAGGTCTTGAAATTAAAAGCAAACGTCGTTATTCTTAAGGTTTCGAAATTGATAACAAAATTGTCCCTAAGCTTTCAAAATTGAGAGTAAACGTTTCCTTAACACCATTAAAATGAAAGCAAAAGTGTCCTCAAGGTTTCCAAATTTAAGTGCAAAAGTGTCGCTGAGACCCCGAGAGAGCAATTAGTGTCCCTAAAATGTACCGAAATTGAGGGCAAAAGAGTCCCTAAGGTCCCGAAAACGAAAGCAAAAATGTTGCGAAGGTCCGGAAATGGTCTCGAAATTCAAAGCAAAGGCGTTCCAAAGGTCTGAAACTGAGAACACTAAGGTCGCGAAATTCAGGACAAATCTGTCACCTAAGGTCTACCCTAAATGGAAAGCAATAGAAAGAAAACAAAATTCGAACATTTTGTTGCCTTGAAATGAAGAAGCTTTTCCCTAATAGCTTATCGCCCCTTAGTCGTTTCGGGAGAAATGGAGTACAAAAGGTTTCTCATTTTTCTCCTTTCGATGGGCCATCAGAAAAATAATAATCCTGCAAAACATACGGCAGTATCATAACTCGCTACGGGTTTGAAGAGGGATGTCCCAAACCGTATACCATATGATAAAACTCGGGAGACCCATTCGATGCTCCTACATATAGTCAGCACCGTGCTGTCATAAAGCGTGTTTTCCATCTATCTTTGAGAGCTTGGGAAAAAAATCTGGTTTTGAATGATGGTGTTAGCTCATTTCGACCAAACCCCGCAATCCTCGATGCTTACGTAACGCCACACAGACAGGAACAATTGAAAGTGTTCTCCCGACTATTTAGGCCTAATTTTAAACTCCAGTTGGACACAGTGTGGCCGTTGATTCTAATCTCCACGTGCGAACTGACCTTAAATCTCACCACCACGCGACTGAATGGGCTACTATCCGTCTGTGTTAACCTTCATATGTCAAAAGCATAAATTAATCTAGTTCACGCGCGCACCGCACAAATCTATTCGGGGCAACGGAGTATTCGAAAACAGACCTTTTTTTCTTTCTTTGTCACAGTCACAGCATAATTTCTGACATTGTGCGCCGTTAATTGATTGGCAATGTTGAAGATGAAATCTGTCCAGACCACCAACAGATTTGCAGTTGAGCCTGATAAGGTAAACAATGATAAGATATAATACAATGAACTAGAACGAAAATAAAAAATGAGTGATAAAAAATACGGAGCAGGAAATTTGCAGAGGGGAGGGGAGAGGCTTTATCCGTAATGCGTACTCGACGACCGCCTGGGGCGCCAATGTTTGAGAGGCGCCCATAGTTTCGTAATTATTAATAGGCTTTCACGACCATTTTTATTTAGCACTTTTCCCTCCCCGATCTTACATGTACCCTCCCCTCCCCCCTCCCCGATCGCGTCAGTTGGGCGATAAGTCTGTCCTCCTGTCCGGTGTTTTTCAATTTTTGCAGGAGGTACAGGTGTATGACAAGATTTAGATTAGGGGTTTGAATAACTTCTCTGTAATGTGTGGTGCAGTGGCAACCCGGACCACTGCACTGTGACTGAGGTTGGCGCTAATGACCAAGTTGTCGACGCGCCATTAAGCCTCAATCCCCCCCCCTCTTACATATAATGATCGACTCCTTATGCGACTATTTACCTGTACCAGAAACTTATAAAGAGTCAGGAAGAAGGAGTGTTAGACAGTGTTAGGGCTCTATCCTAGCATATGACAGATTACAACGCCCAAGTCGGCGAATTTTAGCGTTACAAAAAAAAAAAACATCCCTCCGCCTTATATAAGGAAATTTACAAAGTTTGACTTTCCTGCAAAGATGGCTGATCTAGATCATTAACAACGTACGATGTGCGTGCGTGCATGCGTGTTTGTGCCTCTACTCCTCCGGATTTAAGGTACCTAGAAAGATGAGAGTAGCATTAAAAACGTACGATGTGCATGGGTGTTTGTACCTCTACTGCTTTGGGTCTAAGGCCCCTGTAGAAAAATGAGAGTAGCAATAAAAACGTACGACGTGCATGAGTGTTTGTACGTCTACTGCTCCGGATCTAAGGCACCTACAAAGACGAGAGCAGCATTAAAATGATACGTTGGGCGTGCATGTTTGTACCTCTACTGCTTCGGATCTAAGGCACCTAAAAAACTTAGAGTGGCGCCAAATAAGAGAGAGTTAACGTTTCGGATAGGTCTACTTTCTTTGCTATAATTTGACCCTCAAACACGCGAAAAACTGCACTGAAAACTACTTCACGATGTCAACGTTCTATCAAACAATTACTTTTTAGGCAAACTAATCAGAAAGAAAGTTAGTTGTGAAAACAAAAACATAAAACGACGACATACTTTAGCATCATCGTACTTTAGCATCAGCAAAACGACAGGTAACTCCTAAAATTGGTTGGATTCGATGATTGGACGAAGCAAAGCAGACCTGTAGGTACTAAAAAAAAATATTTTATATTCGCGTTTCGGAAGCAAGGTGCGTGGTTTCAGACAGGAAAGCGATCGATTTCTACGTATGTTAAACTTTTTTAAGGTTTTCTCGCTTTGCTCGCTCAGTCTTTCTTTTGTAGCTGCTCTCAACTTTGTATTGATCTTCTCCAGGGTGTGTAGGCACGCCAAATAAAAAATAGTACGTTTTGGATGATGTAGGTGAAATGTAGATGTGCTTTAGGAATGTGATAAATGAATTGTGAGCAGCAAGTGCAATTAGCTGGCGTGCAAATCATCAGCAAACATCGATTTTGTGTTGCTCTGTGGGGGTCGAAAAAACTACATGAAGCATGGTTCGACGCCAATGGAGTAAGAGAAGTGCACTATATGCCTAGTACACCTAAAACGGCTACGATGCTGCGTTGAGTGTACGAACTACTTGACATTTTTTTTTATTTCAGCTTATTCACTGACAATTGTATCGACAAGGGTTCGTCGCATGCAGCATGATTGGTTCTGGGGCTTCGCATCGGCACGTCGGTTGGAGCTGCCAAGAGAGGCTCCCGCCCTTTGGTCATTGGTCCCGGTGCGTCGGTGCGGTTCCCGGTACTCCTTCTGCCTGCAGCGCCGTCTCCTGGCGACACTCGGATGGAACTACTCCGTCCTCCCTTACTTTCCCTGCAAGAACCATATTATAATCTTTGGCCTTTAATAATGTCTGTTACTACAACTGATTGCCTAAATCTGATGTATTTTATGTTCCTATTCATGTAACAATACTTGATGTATCCCATATGCTCATGCCAATTGTTACCTGCCCTAAACGACCAACTTAGGGGTAGTAACTAAGTGAAGCCATTTCTGGCACTCCAATCATCAACCCCAAGCATTCCACATGTGAACCATTTTCGGCCAACTTCATTAAAATCATTTCTTCCCCCATTTAGCTTATTTATTTAGGGATATTTATTCAGAATTCACTACCATACCTTCTTAAGCTGTACCAGTTGGCAGGCGAGCAATCAACACCGAAAAAACTCATTAAACCTGGACCAAAATGGCGTAAAGGTAGCTTGTGACTCAGTCCCGTTCCTAACATAAGCTAATCCACTGTGTCAACCAGCTAATCATTACCATCCGTTGATACACAATAAAGGCGAGCGTAGGTCCTGATTTGGTCAAACACTTAAGTACATTGAATCAGTTACACCTTGTTACACCGTCACTTTTTGTTCTTCATGTACTCCTGTGAAAAAAAAATTACTTTTGTAATCGCGCCATCCCCATTCTCCTGTTAAGTCAATGTTGAGGTACTGAGTGGTGTATCACAGAGCAGTGTAGTGGAGCCGTTACTTTTGGGGGTGTATTGAGGTTTTATGTCATCTCGACAGCTGTAGGCGTTAGCGCAAACATCAGGCACAGTAGATAAGAGTGGCCTGGGCTGCCACTGCACCACACATTATAGAAATGTTAAACAAACCCTCAAATCTAGATCTTATCGTACGTCTGTACCTTCTGCAAAACTTAAAAAACTCCCGACAGGAGAACAGACACATCGTCCAATTGACAAGCCGTGCCTCGCCGGGAAGGTGGAAACGGCGACGAACTCCATCAAGATGGTGAAAAGCAACAAGTAAGTGCGGACCGTAAGTGGCCGGTGGGTGACACCAACGACATTCAGGAGGGGTTTCACCCCTCAAAAGGAAGCAATGAGTAAGTTTGCTGTGACCAACACGCAAACGGGCTAATATACCACCTCTTCCCGGCGACTGGGGCAGTAAGCCGAGTGCCATTCCTGGGCAGTGCGTTTAACAGCACGCAAATTAATTGCCGGCTTGTTTGTTCCGCAAGACTTGCCAAGCAGCGTGCAATCTCAGACGAAGAGCTGGAAGGTGTCTGAGAGAACAAGGCACTAATCCCTATCGAGATGACCATAGCACTACCTTTGGTTCCACAGTAGGTAGTGTATTCCGTAGGGTGTTCATTCCACAGGATAATAAATAGACATAAATCGCTGGAAATAATATTAAGGAAAATTGGAAATTAGCCAATAGCGAAAATCATACACAAGAAATAACGTAGTTCAGTAAGCCACCTTTATGCACTTACGTTTCGTCGGATTGGCATGACCCGGATTCGAACCAGCTACCCAGTTCGCCCACAGATCACTTGCATAGCGCCTTAATCGCTATGGCCACATCCTCCACTGGCATAAAGATGACTCGCTGAACCCGTTATTTCCAATTTTCCACAGGGTAATGCATTCGACAAGGTGTACCATGGGATATGGGTAGCATTCCACACGGTACTTTAGGTCATAATAACGTAATAACGTACGATGTATTCCACTACTCCTCTTGAACTAAGGCACCTACAAAGATGAGAGTAACACCAAATGAAACATAATTAAATTACGCTTCGGATAGGCCAATTTTCATTACTGTAAGTTGATTTTTTTTACCCTCAAATACGCCAAAAAAAATGCTCTCAACAAAATTATATGAAGCGTGGATCAACGCAAATAGAGTGAACATAGCGAATTGTTATTGTAATATACAAGAGCAAATCATCTTTTTTGCCCCTGAAGTATGCTGAATGAAATAAACATACAAAAGAAAACCT
>JAHWFP010020211.1:0-52943 GCA_023313725.1 Lithobius niger
TTTGAATATCGCCAAGTATCTCGTCAGGGTCGCAATCCATTGCACGTCAACACACTAGCAAGAAATACTTCAATCTGACGACGCAACTTCTCAGCGCCAGCAAAGAAACAGCACTTTTTTATTATTTTTTATTTTTTATTTAGTCAGACCAATCAAACTGCTTGCGTCCTTTTTTTCTTTCAATTTCTGACCCAATCCAAGTAAATAGCGTCATTTCTTTCGTTTCTGATTGGTTTCCAACAACCCCACACCAGTGTTGCATCACGTAACGAAATCCGTGAGTTCCGGTTCTCACTCACTACCGCCTTTTACCCCTACCCTTACTGAAACAAGCCCGAACGTGCCCAAACATGCCAGAACATGTCTCGACTTGCCAAAACTTGCCCGATCATGCAAACCCCACCAACCCTTTCATCACTATTATCACGCAAGCACGGCACACACGCACACCTCCCCCTAAGACAAGGCGTTGAAAAAATACGCGCCCGCACCCTCCCTTCCCCGCAAGTCCTCTCTCCCTACCCTTTTTCCCCAACCCGGCCCTCTTTCGAGACCCCCCGGCCCTCCTTCGAGACCCTCCTTCCTTCCTTCCTTCCCCCGAGAGGAAAAAAACCCGTTCGCACCCTTCCCTTCCGACCCGGCCCTCTTTCGAGACCCCACCCATGCCAAAACTCTGCGGAAAACGCGTTCCCGGCCCGTTTCCGATCGTCCCGGCGCTTTTTCGAGGCCCCCCTTAACCCTTCCCTCACTCACTAGTAACCAAGGGGTTACCGTCTGGAAGGAAAGGGTTAAGTGTGACCTTTTGTGCCCTGCTCCCCTCGAACGCTATGCCCTACCCCACCCAACCACCCCCCACCCCACCCACGCGACACCCCCTTCCCCCTCCCCCCACCCTCCGCCCCCGTAGGGGGCCCCAAGGGGCTCCACCGCCACCACACATTAAAGTAACTAACGGGTTAAGCACTTCCAACCGCTATAACTCTTTACCTAATTAACTTAGAACAACAGACTCAACAACAATAACACCTCCACACACACCCCCTACCAACCCCCCCATTCACACCCCCCTAAAAGGGCTTAAAGGGTGAATCCTCCAAAATGGCCATATCACTACTAACGTATTTCTTTATGGGCTCACCAACTCGTTGGCAATCCTTGATTGAGCCAATATATGTATTTATATGCTCTATCAATGTGTTGGTCGTCCTTCATCGGGCCGACATATTTCTTTTTTGGTATCACCAATACGTTGGCGGTCCTTTTTTGGGCCAAGGTATTTATCTGCTCCACCAACATGTTAGCAGTCCTTCATTGGGCCAATGTATTTCTTTTGCTGCTCCTTCAATATGTTGGCTACAGCTCGTTGGACAAACGTATTTCTTCATCTGCTGTTCCAGTATGGTGGCCATCCTTAACTGGGCGAACGTATTTCTAATTTTGTTTCACCGGTATGTTGGCCGTTGTTCATTGGGCCAATGTATTTCTTTGGCTGCTCCTTCAATATGTTGGCTGTAGTTCGTTGGACCAACGTATTTCTTCATCTGCTGTACCAGTATGTTGGCCATCCTTAACTGGCCCAACGTATTTCTAATTTTGTTCCACCAGTATGTTGGCCGTTCTTCGCTGAGCCAATGTATTTCTTTTTCTGCTCTTTCGATGGATTGGCAGTCCTTCGTAGGGCCAACGTATTTAATTTTTGATCCACTAGTATGTTGGCCATACTTCATTGGGCCAACGTATTTTCGTTGAACTGCAACTAAAGTTTAATGTTTAGAAACAATTATTTAACATAATTGTTAACATAATTATTTAATGGATTGTTTAACCATAAGTAGCGTTACTATGATTCTATAAGATTGTCCATAATGCTGAGCAGTACCTATGGACACACCGCACGCTTAAACTGGATTTTCTTCCAGAGTGCGTGATTATAGAATCTTATTTCTGTGTAATGCACTAAATTGTTTGCATTTCTTCTAAAGGCCATCAAATTACATCATTTATTTTTATTTATTTTCTACAGACTTGAAAGTCATTAAAATTTTACAATGAAAACTACTTCGCCCTGCATTCTTAGCTTTATACAGGGTGGTCCAAAAGTTGGGCCTACCTGAATATATCCTAAATGGTGTCAAATATCCTGAAAACAAGTTTATAGTGATAATGAGTAAACAGCGGGGATTCAGATGAGTGTAAAGACGATGACCTTGAAGACCTTCATCAAGGTCATCGCGTTGCTAACTTCTAAAGGAAGCACCGTAGACCATCAGTGCAAATTTGAAAGTTGTAGGTAATCAATAAAAACTGCCAACCCAAGAAACAGAATGGAAATCCATGTAGAAACGCCAGAGTTATGTGCAAAATACCCTTTTTGCACATAAACTTCACTGCAAAAGCTACTTGTCAAGCAGTGAAGCAAACGGAAAGGTTAGAAGGCAGTCACCAGCTAGCATCTCTGGTCTGTTGTACACAGTTATCCCAACGCTGTTTATTTCATGTTTGTTTGTTGTTTTACGGGTATTAGCCAGTTTTGTGTATTTCATTGCGTGAAATTTGAACAATGTTTCTGTCACCATTTTATTGTTCAGAACCAACGGGTGTGGTATGTGGTCATACATGTTATTAGTGGGTTCTAAACAAATAACATGGGCGTACATAACTGTAACGAACTTGTAAATAAATTAATTGTAAATAACTTAGTAAACAACTACAAAAGCTGCAAACTTGCAACTTGAAGGCTGTTTTCGTAACCTCTACTATTGAGTCAGAAATGGAGGATTAATTTTAACCAACAAAGAGGGAGAGGTTAAGGGCCCAACTTGGACCATCACGTTTGTGTGGAATAAAAATAAGATGGAAATCAATCAAGAAGGTGCTCAAAATGGTGTCCCATCTCATTGTGGCATGCTTGTGCCCGTGACGTTGTGGAATGTAGTACCCGTTCGAATGTTGCTGCTGGGATGGCTCTACATGTTGCACGTATCCGTTCCGTTAGGTCTTCAGCTGTTGTTGTGGGGGTTTCATACACTTGGGCTTTAACGTGGCCCCACAGGAAAAAGTCCAGCGGAGTTAAATCTGGTGATCGAGCAGGCCAAGCCGTTGGGCCAGCTCGACTGATCCACTATCCTGGGAACAAAGCGTCCAACCGCTGTCGCACAGTTCTACGGAATTGGGGTGGGGCTCCATCAAGTTGGTACCAAATTGCCTGCACCGTCGCTA
Organism: Lithobius niger; assembly: GCA_023313725.1. Taxonomy (NCBI): domain Eukaryota; kingdom Metazoa; phylum Arthropoda; class Chilopoda; order Lithobiomorpha; family Lithobiidae; genus Lithobius; species Lithobius niger. The sequence goes on from JAHWFP010020211.1 coordinate 3,220, forward strand.
GTGGCAGGTTGTCCATAACATCAGTTACAACGTCATCTACAATGAGTTCAACGTAGCGTTCCCCATTTAGAGTTCCATCGTAGAATACTGGGCCAATGATGTGGCCATTTAGGACCCCACACCAGACATTAAACTGCTATTGTTCCTGATGTCGGGCTTCTCGCAACCAGTGAGGATTCTCGTCTGCCCAGTAGTGCACATTGTGCGTATTCACGATGCCATCCTGTGTGAATTGCGCCTCGTCCGTCCAAAATACATGATTGAAAAATAAAGGGTCAGCAGTAGTTCCTCCCAAGAACCAATCGCAGTACTGCAGACGGGGGTCATAATCTGTTGATCGCAGCGACTGATGAAGATGAACATGGTATGGATGGAAACTGTTCCTCTTCAGGACACGTAGGACAGACTGATGACTGATGTCAAGTGCCCTTCCAACTGCACGACTACTGGTATGCGGGTGTTCGGCTACTGCTGCGAGAACCATCACACTATTGTTGTCGTCTGTTGCAATTCGAGGCAGACCTGTTCGAGGACGGGCTACAATGCTGCCCGTTGCCAGGAAACGGGCAAGTATCCTGTTGAATGTTTGTATTGTTGGATGCCTTTGTTGAGGATGCCATTCTGCATAAATTCGAAGAGCTTCGCGAACATTTTCGTGGGCCAAACCATAGCACACGATCATGTCCACGAGTTCTGCATTGGCGTAGGCTGCCATCTGAAATTACAGTGTTCTGTGTATCTGGCTGAAATTTGCTAAAGTGCAGTTAATTATTTACTCATCAGCCTAACAGAGTAGTTGAAGTACGGCTGAACTGCGCTGAAGTGCAGGTAATTAATGTCTCATCAGCCTAACTGAGAGTAGTTGAATTATGGCTGAAGTGTGCTGAAGTGTAGTTCTTATTTCTTAATCAGCCTTAGGGATGGGTCATTATTAATGGCGACCGGGGGTGGGGAGGGGGGAAGAGGTATGGAGCTGGTTGACTTTCGGGACCGACAGAATTTCGAACCCCCCCCCCCTTCCACGAGACTGACTAAAATCTTGACCAGCTCCCTATTAACTCAAGATACAAAACAAAACTCTGTTCCTCTTCATTCCCCAGGAAATACGTATAAAAAAGAGGGAAGGTTTCGTATTCCTTCTTAGGCTATCCATCGATGATATCTCTAGTCAACTCTAATTAGTAGTTGTGAAAAATGTGCCGTGACAGTTTTTAAAAAAAGAACAAAGTTGATTACAAATAATAAAATGTTCCCAAAAACATTGAAAGAATCATATTCCAATGATGAATGTGCCATTGGAGCGTAACCTTTAATTTCCCCTCTAGTTTGTTTACATCTTCTCTAACTTCCATCCCTTTGCCAGAGACTAACACTTCATGACCCCTTACAAAGACTAGACGAAAGAACTCTCCCCCCAATTACAAAATGACTGCATGGTTCCAAATTGGGAGTAGTTGAATTCCGGCTGAGATGTGCTGCAGCTCATTTTTCTTTTCGAGCTTCTCTAGAGGTGTGCGGTGTGCTTCACTGCTTGACAAGTAGCTCTTGCAGTGAAGTTTATGTGCAGAAGGGTATTTTGCACATAACTCTGGCGTTTCTACATGGATTTCCATTCTGTTTCTTGGGTTGGCAGTTTTTAATGATTACCTACAACTTTCAAATGTGCACTGATGGTCTAAAGTGCTTCCTTTAGAAGTTAGCAACGCGATGACCTTGATGGAGGTCTGCAAGGTCATCGTCTTTACACTCATCTGAATCCCCGCTGTTTACTCATTATTACTATAAACTTGTTTTCAGGATATTTGACACCATTTAGGATATATTCAGGTAGGCCCGACTTTTGGACCACCCTGTATACATAGTTTAACGTCAGAATCACATCCGGTTCTGGTGGTGTAGTGGATAACGTCTCTGATTCACGTGCGAGAGTTGCCGGGTTCAATCCTTACTGGAACATCATTTTTTTTTTAGAGAAATTTTTTTTGATAATTTAACAATGGCACCCCAACGTTGGCAGGACGGAGTCGTGCCAACTACTTTGACATCGTTGGCCCAGCGTTGGATAAGTAACGTCAGCAGGGAAGGGTTGTAAACACCGCCCCAACGTTGAGCCTATACGTTGGCTAAAACATTGGCCAACGAGACTAAATAAGGTTGGGCCAACCGTTGGGTGCAAACGATGGCCCAACAATCAACCATAGGCAATACTATGTTGGGCCAATTGTTGGACAACAAATCAATGCTACTTGGGACTGGCAACTCATGAACTCTAGATAATGCATCCGCAACAGGTAGGCTAACAACTGCTCTGTGCTGAATTATAAAGTCATACTCCCCGAGTTTTATCAACACTCTTTCCAGTTTAGGCAACAAGTTGGGGCTACAGTATAATTATATCATCGCCTTGTGTTCGACTCGCAACGTGAACGTTCTACCATGCAAAGATAACCTAAAAAATTCTATTGTATGAATGGCTGCAGGAATTTTACGTTCCGTAGTTATTGCCTTAGCCCCCACAAGGGAGAAGGCCTTAGACGTATAGCCTAGTACATACTCTGTGCCATCATGGACCTAAATTAAGGCCCCCCCTAATCCACTTTGCGAGCCATCAGACTCAGCTATGAAAGGCTTACTAAAATCAGGGTATTTGAGTGTTGCAGCATGCAAAATAGCTTCCTTCAACTTCTGAAAGGACTGCTCTGCCAAATCATCCCAAATAAACTTAGTAATTTTCCGGGTAAGTTTTGTTAGGTTAGCAGTAAGTGGAGCAAAATTTTTCAAATGTTTTTTTTTTTATTGAAGTTAGCTGGGCCTAACAGACGACGCATTTGCTTTGCAGTTTTAGGCCTCGGATAATCTCTAATTGCATCCAGTTTAGCAGGGTCAGGACTGATACCATCTTTGTCAATAACAAAACCCAAAAATTTGACTTTTGACACTGCAAACAAGCATTTTGTTGGGATTAATTTCATGCCTAATGCTCCTATCAGACCTAAAGCAATATCCACAATATCCACATGTTTTAAGTGGGTAAGCCAGTCACAGGAAAACAGCAAAATATCATCAAGATAGGCGTGGCAAAAGGAATCAAGTATGGGAGCAAATATCTGATTTGCACAGCGCTGAAAAACACTGGGAGCTATCGAAAGGCCCATCAGGAGCAGTTTAAAGCCACATGGTATTGCTAAAAAGAGAAGGCACATACGTTCCTCGCCTTCTCCAATAGCTATAGTTAGTAAAATCCCAGCTTAAAATCCAAGTGAGTAAAAATGGTACAACCAGCCAATTTGACTAAACGTCGTTAAGAACTGGCAATGGAATGCTGCATCCTACTGTGACCCAGTTTGTTTGAAAACAATTTAACAATTTTATATGATTCAGTTAGCACCAATATGTCTAATTCAGTCAGCATGTATATCGTCTAGGTATTATATATATAATCAATGCTGTAGAGTGCATGCTATACCGCTATGAAGAAGTGTCGTTGTTCGTTAGCTCACTCCCGGTTTTTTACCTTGTACATGCGGTCGTCAAGTAAAGTCTTAAACTCTCTATAGTTTTATGTTTAAATCCAATGTCTCATCTATGTGTAAACCTCTCAATTACTAACCTAATTATCGGAAAAGTGGTGGGTTTCCAGTGTGTAAGCTAAACAGCTTACACCAGCCGATTAATTATTAACAGCAACAAATATCACACAATATCACAACAATGGCAAGCAAAAGAAGGGAGACCACATAGGTTATTTCTGGTTTCATTAAACTTGATTTATTCAAAGTCAAAGTGTAGGGTTTAGGGTTTAGATTGGTTCCCTCTTATCCCAAGTTACAGCACTCTTAGCTAATGCTATTAAGCCAGGGCATCCTTGCCAAAGTTAGGCCTGGATCTTAGTCAAAATGAGCTAGGCTAACTTTCCTAAGTTCAGCATGAATTCAATTCGATAATCAGAGTTCTACCTAGCTTATAACTGATGTCAGGTCCTAGAGTCGGGAGCTCTGTGGCAGGCAACCTCTCTGCGTCTGAGTTGGGCTGGAGTGAGAGAGTTGCTCTAGCAGGTGGCCTTTATATACCCCAGCAGCTAACAGACCCCAATAGTAAGGTAGAGCTGAACAAGTCGGGGCTCGAACCCAGACTAATTCTAATATTAGCAATGAGGTAATGCTCTGATCTATAAGGAGTATCTGGATAGCTGATACTTGGCAGCTTGCCTGATGTGCAAGGCTGAGGCTGAACTGAGCTAAGCAGGGATGCTTAGCGAATTTAAGTTATTTTATTAATGTAATAGCCAAATGAACGTTGTATAATACAAGTCAGTTTAAAGGAAGTAAGATCGGTGATCGATAGAGTATCGATAGATACCGATACCAGTTACCGATATATCGGTATAAATTAAAGGATTAAGCCAAATGTAATATATCTACAACATCCTTGCTTACGAACTATTCGCTCTTAGCCCCTCATGGGTTAACGAATATTCTTTTAAACTTTAATTTATGCCCCGTATAAGGAGAAATTTGAACGTGCGTCTTGACAAAACCACCTGCCAGATTTCTAGCTTCCCTGTTGTCTTGGAGAAAAACCTTAACTATGATTTTCTGTTGGTATTAATTCAAGGGAAAAACCCCAAGAAAGAGTGAGATTGCCCTGATGCATGTTCCTATTCCTACTTATCTTTGACTAATTTTAATTCTTTTCCTGATCCAGTGAATTAATTTCACTCTAATCTCCGATTTCAGACAGGGGATCTGATTCTGAGTGCAATGAGATTCTTATTTTATACTTACTCTGTATACATTAGAGATCATTGACACTTTTCAACATCATGTTTTTATCGGAATCAACTGTTTCTACTGAAACAAAACATATGTCAATTTCATTCAATTCAATAACACATTTTCACATGATCCATAATTAATTCAATCTTCATATCAATAATGCAATTCATAGTCATATTCATATCATTTTTCATAATCAATGCATCTCATTTTCATGTTCATATTCATATCAAAATTATTTCATTTTTGTATTCATATTCACATAACCATAAATCAAACATGTCATTTTCATGCACACTAAGTTGGTCGACTTTTCATGCAACTAACAAACAACAACAAAAAATAAGCACAAGCAATATTTATGATTTCACTTTTCATATTTCAACACTGTGTCGGCTCACATGAGCTCGTATAATTGTTTGCATACATGATATCTATACTCCTTTTACTTTTTTCATTTCAGGCCATTGTTTATTAGGAGGCCACACTAAACTAAGAGTGTTGCAACATGTTTGGAAGTTATGGTTCCACCAATTAAATATATAAAAAAAAATTCATTGCACTTTTCAAATGTTCTCAGAACTGTATTGTTCATAGTTTTGCCTTTAATAGTTCTGAAATTTCTTTGAACGCGTAACTGTTCTCATATTGTCTTTCAGTGCTCTTTGCTTGATTCTGCCATACTGATTATCCAGTGCGATTCACATATTTCCATTAAGATCTCAACTTTTGGTTCAATGATCATTCTTAATGCAGTCGTAGCTATCCATTTTAAGTACGATTTTGCTGCAATTTTCGTGATTATTTTGGTGTAAACACAAATGTTCGGTCCAATTTTGCTACTTTTCTGCTATCGTTGTGATTACGTTGGTGTTACCACAAATGTTCGGTGCAATTTTGCTGCTTTTTTGCTATCGTTGTGATTACATTGGTGTAACCACAAATGTTCGGTGCAATTTTGCTGCTTTTCTGCTATCGTTGTGATTACGTTGGTGTAACTACAAATGTTCAGTGCAATTTTGCTACTTTTCTGCTATCGTTGTGATTACGTTGGTGTAACCACAAATGTTCGGTGCAATTTTGCTACTTTTCTGCTATCGTTGTGATTACGTTGGTGTAACCACAAAAGTTTAATGCCATTTTGCTGCTTTTCTGCTATCGTTGTGATTACTTTGATGTAACCACAATTGTTCGTTGTGATCATGATTGACTGACAACGGCTGTTCTTCTGCCTGTTGACAATTGTGGCCCCATAACGGGTGTCAAAGTTCACTGGCTGGTGTATTGCTCTGTAAACGTTGTAGTGAACTTTCACAAATGTATGGTGTGACCATGATTGACCGACAACGGTTGTTTTCTGCCTCGTTGACGTTGCCTATCAACGGCTGTTTTCTGCCCAGTTGACGTTGCCTATCAACGGCTGTATTCTGCCCAGTTGACAGTTGTGGTCCCACAACGGGTGTGAAAGTTCACTGGCTGGTGTATTGCCCTGTGAACGTCGTAGTGAACTTTCACAAATGTACGGTGTGACCACGATTGACTGACAACGGCTGTTTTCTGCCCAGTTGACGTTGCCTGTCAACGGCTGTATTCTGCCCAGTTGACAGTTGTGGTCCCACAACGGGTGTGAAAGTTCACTGGCTGGTGTATTGCGCTGTGAACGTCTCGGTGAATTTTCCTACAACAGAACAATAGCATTAATTCACGTGAATACATTATATTTCGTAATTCTCATATGCCACAGCTTCATAATTCTGTTTTATAAGATTATGACTGTAAAAAAAAATTCACTTTTTAACACTGGCAATTCCTACCCATACTGATTGTTTCTACACAACCAAAAAAAATTCATCTCAAACGGGATTATTTTTATTTCTTCAATTTTTAATTCAATTCCAGTAAAATGTATTCAACGAGTTTCGATTTGTTTGCTGGATGTCATCTCAACCAAACGTGCTATACGAATTCTGCGTATCTTAGCTTTGGATGCTGTATCTCGCAACTAGAATCAAATGCTGACAGCGCCATCCTGAGGTTCTTGTAGTGACTCTTTTCAACCAGATGTATTTTAATCAATTAGTTTTGTTTAAGTGCAAATGACGGGAAAAAAATGATCAATAAAGTTCGTTTTGGTTCCTGCTTGCTTAATTAAGTGCAAAACTCAAGATTTCACCCCCTGATTTGTTCATTCATAAATAATTTTCAAAGTGTTTTACACCTATTGTCAGTTTTTGTAAGTTCAGGGGACTTCTATTCTTGGTCCCTGCTAATGCCTCAAGCCGAATGACATGTGACCCCGGAAATGAGGTCAGGGTTCTTGACCTCTGTTGCCTGTTACCCCTTTTCTTGACCATAATACTTGTAAAAAAAATGGCAGAGGCGCAAGCCGGAATTCGTTTATGTTGGGACTGTCCAGCTTGCCGGGACCAAAAAATGTGCTGGTGGCTGGAGACCTGGAATTTCGTCCTCGTGATTCTGGAGGCGGTCCTAGGACATCCCGTTGTGGTAAGTAATGCTTTATCTTAATTTCTCCACCTATGTATTAAATAGTTCCCAATTTGTCAGAGCCAGACTTTTAGTTTCAAGTGCACCCAAAAAAAATGGCGCTCTGATGGCTTGCTGTGGAGCAAATTCCTTTTCACTCCCTTTCTTCCTTTGTATAAAATTTTCGGAGTAAAATTCTTGCCGAATATCTCTTTTGACAAAGGGGGAAGTGAAGGGGAGGAAAAAAATATCCTCAATTCTCATAAGAATTTTCCAAAATTAAAGAGTTCAAGTTCACCAAGGAATTTTTCTTTGCAATTTTCTGGACGTATTGAAATTATTTTCCACTCTGCCCAAAGTGTGGCCTGGTTTGGAAAAATTTGCTTTACGAGACCTTAATTTGTATTTTGTATTTTCTTTTTTTTATTATTATTAACAAAAATTCTTATCTTTCTCTCTCTGCATTCAGGAGTTATTCCTTTTCATTGATTCCAAGCAGAAGTCAAAACTTCTGAGATTAATTTTACATGAATTTTTCTTTAGACCCAACCAGGGAATCCGGACAACGGGCCACCGGCAGGCCAGCAGCCACCCGACGACCTTCTGGCGGGCGTTCTCGGCGCCGTATTTGCGGCCGACGCCGTGGTCGAGCTTCCCGCCGAGGCCGACGTGGTCGCATTAGTCCTGCCGGTGCATCCCGAGATGGATGCGGCTGCGGTACCATCCGAGCCAGAGGCTGCTCCTGTCGACGCCGAGGGTGCCACCGCGGCAATCAAGCTGATGTTTCGGCGGCAGCCCGTCAAGGACTGGACCATTTCTGGTAAATATAATTGTCAATTTTCCTTTTTTTTTTCTCTGCCTGATTTATGGCACAAAATTTACACCAATTTTATTTCCTTTGTAGGAAGTTCCTTAGAATAGATGGAGGCCCTTCCAAACGATAAAGGGAGCTAAAAGAAAAAAAAATTAAAGGAAAAATGTTTAAAAAAAAATTATAAAATCACAAAATCCTTCTCAAAAAAAAAGGAAAGAGTTTTTGTGTATATATATATACTGGTGTCATCAACTGATGTAAGGAGTGATATGTCCACCTAATTTGTATATAAAATTTATTTTGGCGAATACGAATGTTATTGCATTTTATTTATTTATTTATTCATATGGTAAGTTATCTTATTTAACAGAAATCCAAGATTGAAGTGTCGCTTACCCGTTTCAAACTGTTAGGCTATCATCGTCAATATTACTTAGATTTATGCAATGATAACATTATTTATGTCATGCACCTGGGCCAGGTCATACTTATTTTTAATAACAGCCTGATTATGATGTTAAACCCAAGTTTGAATGACGTGCGATGTAAGATCTCAGGTTTTCTGGCATGCCTGTAAATTTGTGATCTTACGTCTCAAAATTTCATTGGCCACAGAGTATATTACAACCCTTCGGATTTTAATTTAAAACAACGTAACACATAGTTTCTGTTTTCATTTTGGCACATAAATTGCTTGATTTTAACATTGTCAGTAAAATGTTTGTTAAATTTCACAGCTTTTGGCCGTTAGATCGACCGGTTTACTATTTTCCCAACCGGAAATGCTCGTGCGTGTTCTCCTCTTTCGAGCTTGCTCACGCTTGGAGCCCATAATTCTACTGAAATTTCCTCGTTTTTAAGCATGAAAAAAACAAAATTTCCGTCGGCAATGTTTTTAAACAACATACGATTCTTACCATTATGGTGCCTCCGTATTTTGAGCTGTAGATTAATCATTTTAGTGCTCCGATTTATTTTTACTGATTTCAATGGTTGAAAATCATGGGTATTGAGCATGCCACAACTGTGTTTAGCCTATCTTTATAATTCAATATTTGTCAATTTACGAGCTAAAAACTGCTTACAGAATTTTCGGTCACTACATATAAATGTTCTGTGCTCGTCACATAACTAGTTTTGGTCCATGAAATCTTTTCCAGATTTAAACAAGATATTTTGTGACGTGGCTAATGTTAGCCTAGTAACGGCTCAAAATACTTTCTTTCAAATCATCAAGCTTGGGGAACATATCAGTGTTCCTAGCAAAGAGTATCCACAGTAAAATAATATTCATAGAAAACAATATTCATGGAACCCAATATCCAACGGGAACGATGTCCAGACATGGAAACAATATCTAAACAAGGAAATAATATCCAACATCTATATTATAGTGTAAATGAGCAGAGCGACTGATTATACTTTTACAATTTTCATCATTTTTACAAAGCATGTTCCATTTTTATTTATGGAAGAGGGAAAAAAAGTGTGTTTTGATGTTTCGGTACCTTAATTGGTTGTAATGATAACACAATTAGTCACTTGCTTTCAGACAAATTCTAGAGCTGAAAGATCTACTGTAGACCTTCGTTACATTTTTGTTTACGTTTCTCTGGAATTTCTGACGTATTCGTCCAAATCATGTAATGAACAGAAAAATATTCTGAAATAGTCACTGAGATTTCAATTATTAAGTCGGGAGATCTGATATCTGTAATTCCGTTTTCAAAACATTGTTTCATCTAAAATCTTTGACAAATTTGTCCAAATCATGCAATGAACAGAATGTATTCTGTATTTCTTTCAGAAATTCAATTATTAAGTCGAAAGATATGATATTTCTTAATCAAATCTCCAAAATTTAGTTTCATTTGAGCTTTCAGACATAATTTGTCTAATTATATAATGAGCAGAGCAATTTTTCTGCAAGATTTTTTTTTAGAAAATTCCAGTTTCCAATTAGCAATCTTGCTCACCTTATTTTGTCATTATTCCACAAAATGTTTGAACTGCTTGCTTCGGTAATCCTAGCCTATTAAAAAAAAAATTTCTTTTTTTTTTAGGCTAATTTGATATAGCCTATAGCTGGATTTATTTGTTTGTAACACAAAAGTCACATCTGATATGCATTCTCATGGTCAAAACCATGTTTACTGAGACATATTTTCTATGCAGATAAAAAAAAATTTTTTATCGTCAGACAAGTTTTCTTAACTATATCACTAATTGTGATACGATTCACCAATCAGAACTAAAAAAAAAATTCAAGAGCCTAGCTCGTGAAAATCACACTGGCCACATTTTCAAGTTATTTCTTTGAACTTAATTTGTATGTATCGATCCAAAATACGATAATCTCTCCATTTAAAGATTGCCAAAATTCTCTTTTGTCAAATGAACAAGATTGGTCCATCTGGGAAATAATTTGCAAAATTCGTTTGTTAATAATGCCGGATCGCATTTTTCGTATTCATACGGATTTGGTTGAAAATTTCAAGGCAATTTCAACAGATGAAATGATAAATATCCCCCAGGCCAATGCATGGTACCTTGTTATTAATTGGATCCATTAAATGACAGCTTTTATCTGCATTGAAAATCAAATTTTTGATTTTGAAAACTACGTTTTGGTCCAGTGCAAAATTTCAGATTTGAGATGTTTCAATTTGCCTTGTCTAGCAGCCGTGTGCTCATGCTTGCTCGAGATTACGTTTCAATCTTATTTCGGGAGTGTTTTTACTTGATCTAGTGCAATAGTCATGTGTTGGTTTCAATCTCTGCTGTTCCTCCAATCTGATTCGCTTTTGAAACAGCCGCGCAATTCTTATGCTTTATGCCTTTTTGCTCATTGCTTGTTTTCAGTGACGCTCGTTGGGTGTCGCTTCCTATCGGTCTAAAAGCTGGGGGATCCAGCTCTACCATATGGTCAGTCGGATCTTCGTGGAGTTTTGTGATAAAATCACACAACTGCTGTTCGGATTCATTCAGTTTACCATTAACAATTTCGGCATGATTTTTGCTATGCGTGAAGCAACATAGACTAATTGCCGTGGTTGTTCCTACCGATGCCGTATGATGAAATCGTATTCTCCTAGCCTGGATAGAATGCGTTTTAGTGTAAGAGAAAGCTCATTGCTATTATATAAATACATAAGCGCCATGAAATTGGCTGTAAGGAAGAAGGGTCTACTGATTAGAAACGAGCGAAACGCTTCTACTGTGTGTATTACGGCGAGAAATTCCCTTATAATCGCACTTTCTTCCTTTTTAGCAAATGTTAAGGTTCGAGCAGTATAGGCTATGGGGCAGGCTATACCGTAATGCATATGCATAAGGCAACCTGTCAGCAATGCGCCACTGCCATTAGTTCTGACGCAAAAGGCTGTGAAAAATCAGGGTGCTGAAAAGTTGCTGTCTTAGTTGGATCATAGCCTGCTCCAAACTTGTGAACACGGCACCCGCCGTCCTATTGTAAATATTTTAAGAATTAGCACTTTCCGATATCGGTAATCGGTATCGGTAACTGACGTTACACAACCGAAACTTCAAACCGATATAACATTAACTTATTAACAGCAACAGTCTTACAATGTTTATTTATTATTATCAGAATAATTTTAACTTTAGCTTAGCAGACGACACTCAGTGCACTTGGCATCTGCCTCATGCACTTTTAATAGCTACCACATGTGGCCCTATCCAGATACTCAGTAGACATCAGTGGTCCGGCCAGGGAGCCAATCAGCTCTCCCGGCAATCACAGCATCCAATTGCACATCTTCTGCAATACAATAACCAGGATGCAGGCCTCTTTTATAAACAGCATCCCTGGCTAATTTGACTCTCTCCCCCAACGTTTTTGGACCTAAAAAGCCACTAGTCACTGAGCCCTCAGCACCAGGTTTCCCAGCTGCATTATTTCTGAGTTAAGTAATTTTGATGATATCGGACTTAGCTGAATTTTAAAAAAGCTTCTCTCCTTTAATGTCTAAGTCCGGTTTAGAGTTAAGAAAGGGCGCATCTTGTATAAGAGCCCCTTTCTCTTATTTTCCCTTGGTCCGATTATTTTAGGAGCGCTTTAATTTATTATTACGAAGTTTAACTGATTTAAAGGGAGGGATAACCCTAACCTTAAATAACTGAATTAAATAGCTTTCGGATCGTATATCTTGTGTGGACTCCCTTACTTTGCTCATTTATTGCTTTATGTGATGTTGTTAGATTATCATCATCTGTGCCGACGGTACGATTATTATTATCGTACCACTGTGTCTCCGTAAGATCTTACAATAGAAGATATTACGAGAGATTTACAACGGTGTCAAAGTAGTATTCGAACAATACCCACGCCTAATCATTAAGAAAACGGCAACACGTTAGTTATTATTGAGCAAAGGAGCGATTTTTCGGATTAAATAAGAAAAAAAACGTAGAGCAAGTAGGCTACCCTAAATAAGAAAAAAAATCCCAGTTAAACTAGATTGATTCATAGGCCATAACCATGCCTAGGCACAAAAACACAACAACAGCTAGTAAAAGCACAAAAACGATTCCTAAAAATAGGAAGAATTTAAGGCCTCCGTCTAGCGGTAGGACTATTGTGAAACCCCGTCGTCTGGCCGACGGACAAGCCATCATTCCACCTGCCCCAGTCCTTCCCATCAAACACGGTGAAATTCCACCTGTTCCTCCCGTTCAGGAGACCGCCAATGCAGCTGCTCTTTTCGCCCAGCAGCCGATTCCGCCTCGGCAGAGCAGACAATGCACTCGCGTGCCAAAAGCATCTGCTACACAGCGTTGCACAGCAGCTGATAATCAACCAGCAGCTACGCATAGCAGGGAAGCAAACGCTTCAAGCAGCCCTATTCACGATCCCCCACCACATCATTCATGTAGCGAATCACCAAATAGGGAAAGAAGAAATTTTAGGTCCTACTCAAGAAGTAGATCACCACAACATCGGGTCTATTCATCAAGAAATTTACGTTACGATGATAACGGTAGGGACAACTATCGTCACCACTCCCCAACTCAAGAACTTTTAACTCAAGTTTTAGACAGAATGCCAAACCAGCATAGACGATCCCCCACCCCTCGCCGTCACCACATTACCGCAGCAGCAAGCCCATCATTTTCCGACAACAGCCATCTGTCAATAATCATCACAGGCCTACAGGAAGCTAACACTAGCCATGTAGACGCATTGAGGGAGATTGTCAAGAAGATAGGCACTAATCATCCCAGCAATAGCAACAGAAATTCCAACAGAAGCGAAGCACGAATGTGGGAAGTCGTCCGAACTTCAAAGAAGGGCCTCATCAAATTTTCGGGTGAAAATAACACAGGCATTTTCACTTTTCTGTTGCTAACTGACCCTAAAATTGATCGTAACCTCCCTGACAGCGAGCTAACTGCTGCAGCGTCAAATAATGCGTAGGAAGAGCAGCCCGATTCATAGCTACAAGCCCACTGATCTCTAGAATAACTACATGGAACGAATTCAAGACCCCTCACCGAACGTTTCAGCGAAGGCGGCGCCGAATCTACACGAAATAAATTCTAACGTGCTGGAATGATGGAAGACGAAGACGTCAACGTTTTTGCTGATAGGCTAGAAATTATGGCATCGGAGATTTGGATGACACAGCCAGGCGAAAGTGACATCGAGAAGATATTCAAAGAACGAGCATGAGACCAAGGCTTAAGATGCACTTTCAAAGCATCCCCAATGCCAGATAAGATAGAAACGTATTTAGCCACCATGAATCCAAAGACTTGGGAAGAAATGTTATACCTAACATTGAAGAGACAGACGGAGATCGTAGACTGGGAAAGTGGCGATACACCACAACCAACACGGAAATATCCAGCCAAGCAACCAAACAACACAGCAGCAGCAGCTTCTCCTTCCGACAAGACTTGACCATAGCATCAGACGAATTAACCAAGATTATGCAAGAACTAGAACAAAAAAGAAGAGAAGTAAACAACCTCAAGCTAAGAAAAACAGTAAACGAAGCAAGAGTCGATGCTTTCCAGCCGGAAAGAAGAGAAACGCGCTCATGTTTCAAATGCTACGGCCAGAACCACTTAAGCAAAAATTGTAGAACTAAAGACAACCACCTAGAATCAGTACGACAGGCAAACGCACGAAGACTACAAAAACTAGGCAAACCCATCCCTGGAAGAAGCGGCCAAGGCAGCTACAACCAACAAGGAGAAAACCCGAACCAACAACGAAACTACAACCAAGGAACTAGGGATAATTCCCAACTCAACCTAAGCACCTACAAACACCGTAACAACAACAACCACCACGGAGGTCGCAACCCAAACTTCGTTCAGCCACGCAATCCAACAACCCAGCAGTCAAAAACTAGACGTCAGCTCAAAAAGTAGCAGGTTTTTTTGAGTTAGCAGGGTACAGCAGCACGAAGAAATTTCGATCAACGCAACTAGTACCATAAATCCTGAAATTCCATCATTCACCCCCACCTTCACGCCTAAAGAACAAACCAACAAATTATTTAACAGCAAGAAAATCCATTCTACAATCAAAGCTGCAGGTTAACTCCTAGATCTTTATTCTAAAGTCGACTGGCATCAACAAAAACTTGCATTAAAAGACAGGACGCTGACACTACCAAGACTAGCTTCGTATTTCGGTGTTATCCCCGTTAAATACGTAGCTCCAGCTTTAAACCTCAACTGGCACCTCACACCAAATTTTTCGGAGATACTCAACAAAATTAACAAGACCTTCAAACTAACATGCGACTCAGTCATGTTAACACCATTCGAAGACGGTATCGACTCCACAAATTTCCACTCGGAATTAAATTTATCAAGATCAAATAACCCCATCGTTCTGAAATTAATCGGAGACGACAGGACAGTCGAATTCCGAAGCACGTCGGACACCATCGAACGAAAATCACATTTAACACCTTGGCTACTGACGGTTTTTTTCCAATCTCTACCCACAGCCCGAGGGGCATAGACAATAAGATTATTCATTTTGGCAACTTTTTTTTTACATAGACATTATCAACAAGTGAAAACAACCTCAACATTTTTTTCAAATATTGTGACGTATATATACCTCACTGGGCTATTTTAAATATGATCTTACCAGAGACCAATGACGTATATATACGTCACAAAAAATAAATGAAGTTTAATAAAAAAAAAATACCAACAAAATTCTATAGAATGACAATAAAGTGTTTATTACATCCTCTAACAATGACAGACACTTACATAAAGTTATAAAACGGTTATAAAGTGATCAAACTCATTTTTCAAACAACCACTACATCTTACACAAAGTTAGGAATCCTCATGGTTCCATTTTTTGAAGCAACCTACACAAAGACCTAGCTTTTCTGGGCATTTGCTGCATAAGCAAATGCTTTCTTTACGCTTTCCTTCTTTGTAACAAACCCTACATCGTTTTGCCTTGGGCTTTACTAACTTTTCAAGCTGATGCTGGTTTGACACCTTGACAACTGCCACATCCCCTACAAGCTCTGAAATAACGTTTTCCCTGAACTCTAAATATGAGAGACTACGACGTGGCGAATTCTTACCATACCAACTACATGCATTCCACAGCATAACATCAACCAAGTGGAAGAACACTTTTACATACCAACGCACCGTTTTTCTTGGGGATGAATAATAACTTAGCATTTGGTCAGCTCGGTCGATCCCCGACATATGCTTGTTGTAATCAGCCACAGACTTGGGTTTATTTATAACCCCTTTTCTTGTTTGGACTTCCACCATCTCATGTTTGTGCATGTTGGTAATCATTAAAACATCACGTTTGTCCTTCCACTTGCTGACGACTGTGCTACCTTTTCTTTGCCAGGTGGTTTCCCCGCGTTTTAGTTTTGTGTTTGTCACTAGTTTCGGAATTCCTACACGGTTCTTACGCAGAGTGCCACAAACATAGGTGTTATTTTGGGTAAGTTTCTATGTTAATGCACAGCTATTATAAAAGTTGTCCATGTAAACTGCATCGCCCTTACCTAAGTAGTTTTTGCGTAGGCTCATAACCACTGCTTCAGAATGTGAGCTTTTTCCATCATCTGTCACGGTTCCTTTTCCACAGTACAACAGAATCTTGATCACAACCCCAGTAACAGTACAAAGTTCATAGAACTTTATTCCATATTTGTGACGCTTGTTTGGAATGTACTGACGAACTTAGCCTTCCTTTCCATAACATCAAGGCTTCATCAAGTGAGAGTTCTTTGGATGGATAATACGTTTTTTCCAAGTTTTTCTCAAATTTATCTAAAATGAGTTAGATTTTACCCAGCCTGTTTGTGTCCCCGTAATTGTCAGGGTCATACAAGCCAAGGCAGCGCAAGATGCTCTCAAACCGGTTCCGGGACATGTGTGTTGCAAAAAATGGATGTTTGTAGATGGCACTCTTTGACCAATAATGTTTTAGGAATGGCAATTTCACATGCCCCATTGCAATGGTAAGTGCTAGAAAAGTTTTAAACTCTTCAACAGTCACTGGTGTCCACCGGTTCATTTCAGGTGACCTTTTCAATAATGAGTTGTTGATAATGTCGTTAGCTCACTTGTTTATTAGGCAGGTGATTTCTATAAACAAATCTTCATCAAAAAGTAATTTGAAATAATCCAGTGGGGTGCTGGTGACTGGCAATGTTACTTTTAATCCACCGACTTCAGCGAATGGAAAATGAGGGGGCTCTGCTTCAGTATCACACCAGTCTCCATCGTTGTCTTCATTGTTGTCTTCCTTGCCCTCTGAGCTTGAACCACTGCCTTCGTACGTAACAGCATATGTAAAACAATGACAAATGTGAAAAAAAATCAGTGCTAAAATGTGGGCTACCTTCATAATAGTTAAAAACAACAAAGTAGTTCAAGTTATCAATTTGTAATTTGCACATAATATTGAGCATCCACCTTTAATGGAAATGCTCATGTCGATTGCGGCATGTAAAAATCCTACTTATTTCCTAGCGAAATTATCCTTCTTCATCTCGAGATAACCTTAGTAGTTATTAAAAAGGATGTTATATCGAGCAAACAAATGACATTCAAACTCAAAAATGTCAATACTCATCACATCAGTATTGCGAATTTTCGATATGCATTACCCGAAAATAAATATTTTCAGTCATCCTATATTCGTCAGGCAGCAAGAAACGTGTGAACTACAGTCTACATAATTGTCTGCACTCTTCAGATGCATCGAATTCAATCAAGAACAATTCAAACTTGACGCGTCTGTGGCCCTCTGTATTTAGGAGGCCCCACGATCCTCTCTTAGCTGCGGATGACATTTAAAGGTAAATTGTTCTCCAAATCTTCTGCTGACAAGGTATTTAATTGCAGGAAAGGATGGCCCATGGAGATTCATGAGGGGTTGCCCTGCCAATAACACATGTTCGATAGCAATTGACTCTAACCCCCTCAAGTGTCTGTTATTTTTGAATTGGACACTAGGAAGGTTGATGTTTTGTCCCATGCTATCTTGTGAGCAGTGCCCATGTTGTGAGTCGCGATGCTGCTGGTAACCACTCGGTTACGGGTATCCGCCATGTGTTGCTTTACTCTTTCAACTACGCCCTTGTGTGTCTCCCCAGTATATACTTTATCGCACTCACCACATGGGACTCGATACACTCCCTCAGGTGTATTGTGGACAGTCCGCAATTCACTTTCCATCTCTTTTTTCTCTTGAGACCGGACGTTTTTCACTACTTCCTGTCGATTCGGTTTGTTTAGCAAGGACTTTAAATTCCTACCATTCCTAAAAAACGATTCAAAACCCTTCTTTTGGAGCACTTTCTGAATGTTCTCACTCACTCCTCTCAAATAGGTGAGCCCTACTCGCCCTACACTGCTCACAAGATAGCATGGGACAAAACATCAACCCTCCTAGTGTCCCATTCCAAAAATGACAGACACTTGAGGGGGTTAGAGTCAATTGCTATCAAACATGAGTTATTGGCAGGGCAACTACTCATGAATCTCCATGAGCCATCCATTCCTGCAATAAAATACCTTGTCAGCAGAAGATTTGGAGAACAACTTACCTTTAAATGGCATCCGCAGCTTAGAGAGGATCGTGGGCCTCCTAAATACACAGACGCGTCAAGTTTGAATCATTCTTGATTGAATTCGATCCATCTGAAGAGTGCATACAATTATGTAGACTGTAGTTCACACGTTTCTTGCTGCCTGACGAAGATAGGAGGACTGAAAATATTTATTTTCGGGTAATGCCTATCGAAAATTCACAATACTGATGTGATGAGTATTGACATTTTTGAGTTTGAGCGTCATTTGTTTACTCGATATTTCTATAACTCAAAGTAAAATGGTCAGATTCTTTGCCGTAAAAAGGATGTTAATTCGACAACCTCCCATTTTTAATGGAAGTTATGAAAACTGTAAAACGTCCGATCATCATTGAACTGTATAAAATGCTGCAGTTTAGCCATAATTTTATACATTATACTTGATGGCTATTGCATGTAAAATGCCCTGGGTTGATTTCCGCATTTATTTATACCTCCAATAATTTTTTGGACAAATTTACTTACCATCTTCATCTAAATCTTCCTCAGATTCGCTGTCTGAATGGCAACTAAGGGAGTAGTGGCTTCCCTCACTTCCTTCATCTTCACTTAAACTTCCTTCTAAATCCGAATTGGCAATCCTTTTTCTTGCCATTGTCTGCAATTTACACGATTTTCGATATATATTCACAGAGGTGACTCTTTAGTTAGCCTTGAAGACGTATATATACGTCATTGGCTTCAATTGTAAATAAACGTGAAATAAATTCACATTTGTTTTGCAAGATAATCAACTAAATAACGGAACTGTGCATGAGAATTCATTGTAATAGCATTATTTTGCAATAATTATCTCAACAACGAGAGCCAGTTCGTTAGTCTGACGACATCAGCGAAAATCCGAGAAGGCTGGCGTCTATCCAGGGCCCAATGACGTATATATACGTCCTGATCTAACCATGGCCCGATGACGGATATATACATCAAGCTCTGATGGTTGCAACTGATAGCTGGTGACATCTAGTGATCGGAACTGTAAGTAATTTACTTCTCTTGTTGAATTTTATCACCCTAAAGCGCTTCTGTTTAGAACTTCTACATGACGTATATATACGTCATTGGGCTGTGTCAGAAGTTTACCATGACGTATATATACGTCATTTACGTCATTGGTAGCCAAGGTGTTAATCCACTCTGGTGAAGCAATCAAGATTTCCGACCATAATCAGCAAGAATGGAAGCTACGCATTCCTTTGATTCCATCTGTAACGTCACCGACAATCTGTCTTATTTATTGGGACAGCACATCAAACCCCAAAGCCATTTCTGAAGAAAAACAAAAAAAAACGAGAAGAAAAAAGGAAAACGGAGCAACGAGCGAAATCCGAGCTATCAAGCAACCCAACGCCACACCAACTCCATTTAGCAGCGGCAATCGACACTACTGGCCTACTTTTAGAATAAGACACAAGGAACGAAGCAAACAACAAAGAAGAACCAACTCACGCTCGAATTGACTGCATAGGCTACAACTCAAAATCTGCTCACCCAAGGCCCCATCTAATTTTTAATTTCGGCAATTTAAGTAAAGTAGCACATTTAGACAGCGGAGCAGGAGTTTCGCTAATCGAATCGTCTACTGCACGAGAATTGCTATGACACCCACAAATTAAATGTCGCCAAGTCAAAACAGTAACTCCCATAAATTTAATAGGTGTCGGTGGAAAAAGGATAACAGCAGAAAAAATAGTGATCGCTGAAATAAGCAAATGCGGATTTTCCATAAACCAGCAGTTCAGAGTCGTTCCCGATGACAGTTTTGGAAAAATCCACATTTATTGGGTTACGATTTTTGGTCTAAACAACCTGAATTGGTTAAGTTAAATTGTTCAGACCAATTTTTAGAATTGGGGATGTAAAATTTAATTTATCTTCATCACCGTTTGATGCTTGGGAAAATTATGGTCAGAACAAGGAGTTAATAAATTTAGAAAATTATAACGTTGCAACTGAGCATATTGCAACGATCAATATTTCTTCAGATGACAAAACAGCAGAAAATCCACGATCTATTTGGAATCCGACACCTCAACAATATTACGTTGATGTACCCGTTTCTTTGTACAAAGGTGTTGTTTTGCCAAACAATAGCGAAACAAAAATTTGTGGCGTTCTCCACCAAGCCTATCCTGAACAGCAAAGTGGCATATTTTTGCCACAATGCAAAGAAATTCCGATCCTTCTTGCCAGATGTTTGGTTAACAGTAGCCCTATAGGTTTAATTCCCATTATGGCTATTAACACATCTGGGGAGGATCAATTTCTAAAGGCAGGCTCTATTTTAGGCCACTACACAACGGCTGAGATAGAATACAATGACGAAGAGAACAATGAAGAAGATCCGGCAACTCCAACAACAAAAGACAATCCCCCTCCCGAAGACTCGACTCAAACAATAGGAAGAGCAAGCACAAAAGAGACCATGGACAAAAAATCAGCCACTTCCCTATCTAATCCCGGATCCCAATCTGACTTCCTTCCCCCTTCAAAGCCCACTCAGACAAAGGGATGCACAGGGATAATAGCCAACACGGAAGAGGTACACACCGACTCAACAAAAGCCAATTTCGAAACCGAATCTGACTTTTCCCTTCCTTCAAGGCCCACTCAGACAAAAGAACGTGCACAGTCCATTGACATCAATAGCGTAGGGTCAGACCACTCAACGCTACCAGCGGACATAACAACCGAACAAAGACCATTTTCGGAAGACGAATGGAATAGCTTGAAGTTTAAATTTAATTTACCAGATTTAAACAAAGAAGAACATATGGAATTTTTGGACATGCTCAAGACACACCAGGACGCTTGCAGCAAGAATGAGTTCGATCTTGGAACATACGAAAACTATGAAGTGAACATTGAAACAGGGTCATCAGCTCCAGTAGGGTCGAAAATCTACAGGGTGCCCTTCCATCAACGGGAAATTTTGGACAAGTACTTAGAAGAATTAGTTAGCATTGGCGCAATCAAAGAATGCAAATCAGCATGGCTCAGTCCATGCCTTTTCATAAAAAGAAGACCCGAGGGATATAGAGTCGTTGTTGACTTATGCGGCCTCAACGCAGTTACTGAATCAGTCTCAGTACCCATGCCCATCATCAGTAAAGCACTCGCAAATCTCAACGGCACCAAATACTTCACCAAGCTAGATTTTCGGGTGGGATTTTTTTCAGCTGAAGCTAGCTGAGTCTGCCATGGAAAAGACAGCATTCCAGAGTGCCAACAAGGTGTATTGCTTTTCCAAACTTCCAATGGGCCTGAAAGTAGCGCCTGCTCACTTCCAATTCTGCGCCCAGCAGATTTTCGCAGAGATTTTAGGTGCCTACTGTACAATCTACCTTGACGACGTGCTCCTCAGCTCCTCAAATTTTCGAACCCACCTACTACACGACGGCATCACCTACTCCTTAGCCTATACTTCAAGAACCTTGACACCTGCTGAGAAAAAGGAAAGTACTACCGTAAAGGAAATTTTAGCAGCAGTACACGCCTGTGAAACTTTTCGCACCTACCTTCTTGGTAACTCCTTTTTTTTTGGCATCCAACCACATGGCTCTGTATTTTTTATACAACAGTAGTGGGTTATCTCCTAAACTAGAGAGGATACTAACAAGACTAAGGGAAAACGACTTCAAAATCCAACATAGGCCTGGCAAGCTTATACCTATGAGTGATGCTCTATCACGAGTAGAGATACCAGTTTGTCTACTGGACTCACAATTCCCTGACTGGACACGAAGCCACTTCATAGCAGAGTAGAAAGCAGACAACTATTTTGGAAAAATCTGGCGCAGCATCAAGGACAGCGAGCCAGCAGACGTCATAGATGCCAGTAATAAAAGGAACATTTATTACAAGGATTTCGACGGCATGCTATACAGAACATGGCTAAAAGACCCTTCACAAGGAAAATTAGAAGATATAGCCCAATTTTGCATCCCCGAAGCTGTAGTAAACTTCTGTATTCACAACTATCACTCCTCCCCAGCAGCTGGCCACCGAGCACCCTCAAGCTTACCCAACTACACTGTTTTTGGCCCACCATGATCAGAGACATCGATTACTACGTGAAGACATGCCTCATCTGTCAGCAGTATAATCGCCCTAACAAGCCATACAAAGCAACACTCAGAGCCTACAAGCCTCTACAGAGACCAGGAGAGAGTTGGTCTATGGATTTGATAGAAAGACTAAACACCACTCACAAAAATAACGCCTATGTGATGACGCTCGTGGATGACTTCAGTCGCTACGTCATTGCTTTTGGAATCTCTGACAAACGAGCCGAAACTATAGCTAGGAAGCTACACAACAAGCTTTTCGCACAATTCTCACCCCCAAGAGTGCTCCGTTCTGAGCTCGGAGGCGAATTTTGCTCTAAAGTTAGTGCAGAATTATGCAATCTATTCAACGTGAAGCAAATAAACTTCACCTCTACGCTTCTTGGACAGGAGGAGGCGTAGAGATCTGCAACAACTCGGTACAAACCGTTTTAAGGAAGATGGTAGCAGACGATCCATACTCATGGGATAACAACCTACAAGCAGCCTGCATTGCTTTGAATTCTACCCCCCACAGTTCTACACTGTTGTCACCTCACCTACTTCACTTCGGCGTCGAATTCAGGATCCCCAGCAGCTTAATCTTTGAACCTGCACGGAAAATTTACAACAGCGACGACACAGTAGTCAGACTGGAGACAAAACTGTTAACAGCGTTCGAGGTGGTACGTCAGCAAAACGCTATCGCAACTCAACGTCACCAGATTTTCTACAACAAGACTGCACGCCCATACAAATTCATGACAGACGATTATTTATTAATTAAATCCTTCGTGAAGATTGAAGAAATCTCCAATGAACTGCAGAAAGTTTGGGTTCGCCCGTACAAACTAGTAGAATTCATCAACCCAGTCATCGTGAGAGCAGTGCACTACCTGGACCCCTTCCAAACCGTCAGAGTGCATATCAATCACTGTTGGCCTTCCTTTATGCGATCAAGAAACTCGATTCAGCCTTTCTCCATGCCCGACGACTTGGATTTGGCAGAAATCCAGAATGGAGGATTGAACGAATCCGAACAGGAAATCCGCGATCTGATATTCAAACTGCATCTTGACCCAGCCGACCACGCTGCAGAAATCGATGCACCTTGCTTGCAACCCCAGCAAAAGCTAACCCCTCCTCAGCAAGCAAACCCCCAGCTTGGCCCCTCTTATCAAGCTAACCCTAAGCAAGACACCACTCTAGCTAAAGGAGCAGAGAATCGAAAGCGTAAGCAACGCGAACCTCACACGTCTGCAACGTTACAGAAAAGTTTAAGACTTAGAGAGCAAGAATTGGTAGAAAAGCCTAAGTGACGCCCAAACCACGGTTACCTGACCCATTCCAGCAATAATACTCCAGAAATTATGCGTAAGCGTAATTTCGATCAAGCATTAGTGCAGGATCGCGAGTAGCTAACCCCCCCCCCCCTCATACCGGAGAAACGCCATACAAATGTGAAGAGCGCGTTCGAGCTTTCGAAATCACATTGAAATTCACCAAACACAAATTTCGTTCTGTCATACTATTTAATTACGTAGCACATCGCAATAAGCAAGCGAATTTGAACCTAATTGGAAAACTCGTAGCAAAACGTGCATACGATTTCCTAAACCAAATTCACAACGTCAAAATTAGCATGACAGTCGCTACACATAGCGAGAGAACGCGTTAGGTGTGATGTTGCTAATATCCGTTCCCCATAACCACAACAATAGCCGGAAATTGCAGGAAAATATAAATAATGAACAAATAAATAAATAACTATTGCACTCGTAAATCCATCTTGTCAAAAAATAGAGCCGTCAAAATTACAGTTGTCAGCAACGTTCGGCACAAACCTACCTTGACAAAGAAAAAAAGTACAAATGTGAAGCATGTGGTACAGCTCCGTAGAATCCACTTCTTCGTAGAGAAATTAATAAGTTGCGAACTTACCATAGAATTACTTCAGGTATCAGCATGAATCGTTTTATGTATTTATTGGTAATATGTATAAGTATAAGCTCTCCACAATATTTCAGCGGAAAGAAAACGTACAAATGTGAAGTGTGCGGGACGAACAACGCACATCAGATCCTACTTGACGATCGTACAGCACTTTGGTTGTGCAAATTGTTTCTGGTTCCGTTCCGACGAATTGTATGAATTGGAATTACGCACACATGATGAGAATTAATTAATAATTTAAGTAAAATTGCTAATGATGCACGATTCAAAATGACGTTAGTAGGCTATCAATTGGCATAGAACAACGTACATGGATCCGTCAAGCAAATTTACGAATAGTTAGCATAAGATATTTACGTCTAAGAATTATAGAATTGCTTTAAGAATTAAGATTCACGTAAAAAATTAGGAATTCAGTGCTAATAAGAACCCTAATGGTTCAGCTAATCAAAAAGTACGTAAGCCAAATTCACGATGCGAAATTCCAAATTCGGACAATGGCGGACAAAGAACTTACCTACTCAGCTGTACCTACCAGCAAAAATCGTGCCTTGAAACGTAAAAATAATTCGTATAAACCACGTACGATTAACCTTAGTACCTTTAGGAAACCATACATGCAAAAATTATGTATAGATGGCATCTAGAAATTACTATTATCATATCAAAAGACGGAGTCCCGTCACGTTGCACGTTTCAAACGCAAGCACGAAAATAAAATGTCAATCGAGGTAACTTCGCAAAGGCCATTCAGGAGCTCTGGCCATGGTAGCCTATGTTTACCACAGTTACCTGTATCAGCCATGATCGCCTATGTTGAACATGGTCACCTAAAAATCATAAATGGTGGAATCGCCTAAGAAATGAACTATCCTAAGCAAACAAGTTCGATTTCGAATTTTCGTCAGGCACACCAGACGAAAAATCGGAACGCAAACAAATCTAAATAAGCAGACAAAGAGACGCAGCAAATCGAACAAACAATCGAAGTACATTTATAAAACATTTTTCCTCCGTCACAACAAAACGGTGAAGGGGAAAGGCAGTCTTTCCCTCTCACTAACGACAGAGTAGAAAAAAAAATTACTGGTGGTGCCAGTACCAGCCGTATCGGAGCCGGGTGATCGGAATCCTCAGGACCGGTACAACGGGCCGGGGAGACGGGAGGTAGACTCCCGAAAGGTCAGGACAAACTACCAGTCAGCACAGCCAACGTCCCAAGGCCGAGCAGACAGGGGAGGCCCTCGATCACCCGACCATTCGGGAGACGCTGGAGAATTCTGAAAATAAAATAAAATAACGAATTAATTCAATTACGCCTAAACGAGCCACACCGTAATTGCAAAATTCGAACAAATTCAGAGTTTAGGAATATTTTTTTTAAAAACCCTTCTCTCTACCTCCCCCCCCATCCCAATTCGATCCCCCCCCCATTGCGTCACACACAGAAAATTAAGGAAACTAAGAATCAAACCAACCCTTTCGATTTTTTTCTATATGATATGAATATTTTCCCCAATTTCGAAATAATAAATAAATAAAAAGAGGATTAAAGTGGCGATAGCCAACATCAGTAAATCAAAAATTAAAACAACAAAGGAACTCCAACCACAGCAAAAATAAATTTTGCTAGGAAAGACCTAAGCTACCGGACGCAATATTTTCCACACCCCCTCCCCTATTACACAAAAAGCATGTAGGAAAATTAAAATCTACAGACAGCAGTCCAAAAATTAAAATCTATATACAGCAGTCCGAAAATTAAAATCTATAAACGACAGTCCAAAAATCCACCCTACGCCCCATTCTTCCCAAATTTATTCTTCCTTCCTAATTCTCCGCCGCGCGCCCTTCCCCTCCCCCCAACTCTCAAGAAATAACATAAGTTAAACGAATCAGTCTCTAGTTAAACAAAAAAAAATACATAAGGCAATACGTCATTCAAACAATTAAGAATTAACTTTCAGGTCAACACGACCCACAATGAATACACTTTATATCGCTAAGGAATGCACATTGCGCATCAAGTTAATAAGGAACTAGATTCTAGAAAGAACTTTTAAAGAAATTGATTTACTTAACAAGCTCGAAAATCACTAACACTCGACTTAGTATAACATAAACTTCAAAAGCAACTGCGTTCGTTCAACAAAGTAACGAAACGTGGCCACCAACTTCGGCGGCCACAGAATTTTTAGACGCAACGATCGATAAAATTCTGTATGAATTACGTTAATTAAGTATCATATTTCATTATAATCATCTCCATAGGCCACTGCAAAACATACTAGTAACTTAAGAGTTAAATCGAAATCGCAGCTGCTAACTTGTTATAGGCCTAGAAAGATTATCTATGCCATCTTGGAACAAAGAAAGATTTCTGATCGCCTCACCTAAGGAAACAACTATGAGCCGCACAATCCCCTATTAATCGGGAAAATTATTTAAATCAAACAAGAAAGCAATCAATTAACTTACATCATCTTCCCTAAGAAGCCGTCTGCAGCTGCGATCAACCCGGCGCAAATGGTCCGGGAATTTTGTCCGAGAGTCGGGAAGACAGTCGGGACGACGTTCATCTTGATGAAAATTTCAATCCAACTGACCAAACAGCCGAAATCCAGGAAGCTGAAAATAAAATATCTCTCCCCCACACCCCCCAGGTGCATACCTCCCTCGCATTGCGTAGCACTAAAAAAACAGAGGCACTGTAAAGCCACTCCTTAAAACATAACCGATCTAACTAATTTTGGACCAAAATGAATTAAGTCCACGAAAAACACCACGGAATCCGAAGAACAAATGGTAATCAGTTCACAAACCTCATTCTACGTAATCAAAAAATTATCTAAGTAATGTATGATTTTAATTAAAGAAATCAATTAGCAGCAATCCAATCGTAGCCGAGCGATGAAAGCCGTGCTGGGACAGTGGATCCTAGCAGTTACCTTTAACACCGAAATCGTTCGCCTTCATGTCACGAGATGGCGCCACGAGCGAACGAAACTCAGGTTTCGCATCAGAGCGAAACGAAATCGAAACCGAAATCACGTCGCCACCAGCGGCACTAGAAAACGTGAATAACTCACATGTACAAAAAGGCGAATAGAAGTGCGGAGGCGCACTCGATATAGCAAAAGAGTAATGTGGAGTCGTCACTTGTGAGCTCCACAATGGCCGCCATCAATTTCATGTCAATATGTTAACTCTACCTAGATAACCGTTTAATTACCTAATAGGCTGACCCATTCATTGTATAGAGTATTTAATATATCACAATGCTTCCTGTTGTACTAATATTTAAGGAGGAGTAAATAGGAAGCCAGCTGTTTTATTAGCTGTAGCCTACATTGGTAGTCCGTGTCAGTTATTACCATTGGTGCCCACTCTGGGCTTAGGTGTGTCCATGCCAAGGACATCACAGTTGGCGACGAGTCCGGTACCTTTGGTAATTTAAAAAACTTAAGCTTAAACTGATAGGTTTTCAACCACATCTTTGCTCCATATTTGTGGAGCAAATATGAAAATTAGCAATGGAAATTAGTGCTCTGAATTCCTATCAGAGTTTAAACTTTTTCAAACAGTGTAATTTTGTCGTGGTAGTGAATAGTGGTACGAAAATTATAATAGCTAAATTTAGTACCTTAACAACTAGAACCGAAGTAGGTAATTGGATTTATTATGGATAATTTTACCATGGCAGTGTTCTAGAGCGACGCACTGGCGTGTCCGCACAGGCAGTATTATAAACCTGAAGGTTCGAAAAATGCGCTGCTAAATTAACCCTTGTAAATTCGATTGTGCCATTGCCCATATTCGGGCTGGTGTGTGCCGGGGTAAAATTTAACACCGTAGGTTTATGCTTAAACTTAGTGAAATCTGGTCTGTGCTGAGGCTTAGGCCAGAAGTGTTGTGTAGCGGCGGACGCTACGAAGGGCTAGGTGCTTGTAACGTCTCCGCACTCATGGTTGACATCCAGCTTGTAGATATGACTGAATAATGACTTTCTGACTATTATGACGTATAACAGCACAGTTGGGCCTCAACCCCGGAGGGAGTGAAGATACTTTCCTATTTTAAAAATGAATAGGTCTAACCAGAAACTATCTACCTGGTCCTTAAGGCTGCCACCACCGGTGGGTAAGTTTAAAAGCTAATGGGGTTTAGAATACAATGGGCTACACGTTATTTTAACGCAAGCAATTAATCTACATTAGAAACCGTACTTGAAGTTTTAAAAGCTCTTGGTTTTAATAAAATCACAACAAATCAAAAAGGCACTTTACATTTTGGTTACTAGTTACAACGAAAGCTTTAAATTAAAGCAAGAAGGCTTTCCGTGAAAGCAAACGAATTTACATTTAGAAAATTCAAGAACAAAAAGCAACAACGGGCTTTTTACACAATTATTAACAACTTCAACTAGAAAAAGTAGTTTTTGGGTCCAATCCTGAAAACCCTCTAGTTTAAACTCGCATCCGCGAAAGTCTTAATTAGTCTTAGACATATATCTCTTTCGCAAAAGAGCGCCCGAATCCTCAAGAGCCACTGTCTACCGTTTAGGTTAAAACGAGGTTTAAAATAAACAAAGGAACGCTGGTTTTCAGGAAGAGAACCACTCTGACATTACAGCAAGTAAAGATCGAAAATGCCGTTTGGCTTACTCCACTGTAAAAATTCTAAAAGAAGAGGTAAGTTAAAAACTGAACTATAAATTTAGAATGGGGGTCCTAAAATTAAACTTTCCCCGGCATGGCAACCTTCAGAACGCGGCATCTCCACTCCTGACCGGCCGTGACCACCACTTGTCTTCGATCTGTGAGCTGTGCTGAAGAGTGAGGGGAGTGGGGGCTTTTTATGCTAGGGACCGGAAAGTTCACGCGGACGGGCAAGAGAGCTACGGGAGTCTGGTTCGCTGAGGGCCTTGAGAACAATGGAAAGTGGGCGGAGAAGTCGGGGGAACAAAGTTTTTGCTTGGGAGCCGTTTGAAGGAACAGATCGTTTGTTTTGGATTCGGATTGTTGGTAGTCACGGTCGAGTCTACACTTTACTATTTACAACAAATACAATTCACGTTCGTTTAAATCGTTGCTGAAGGAAGGCTAAGCAGAGGTAGTGATCCGGGGGCAAAAGATTAAACTCAAAAGGTTAAACAAACTAGCTCAGTAAAAGGCTATATGAAAATTATAAGTTGAGTTTTGACTCAGCAGAGAATGGCGATAGAGAAAAAGTCGGACATTTTTCATGATATTTGGTGCACAACAAACAAAATAAAAAATATCGTACTAGATCTGAATCCAACATATATGTGAGGTTAACTACCTTAAAGGGAGCCCCTCCTAAAACACAACTAAGCTAGTGTATTTAGGCTTTATGCCTGCAATAAAATAAAAAGAAGTAATTACATTTGTACATGGTTTTGAAGCTACTACGACGGCCGGAAGTGTGAGCGCTACGGCCCAGTTTTGTGACTTTTTCAAATAGATGTATCTGCACTAGAAGGAAATTTACCGTTCTGTTTTCATAGGAATAAAGTTCAAGTGAGTGGCTATTAAGAGCTTCTAAGTTTGGCAGATTCTGATGGTAACTTCTTGTCGAAATCTTCAACCAAAGATGAGGATTTTTGGTCGGGGGGGGGGGGGGGGAGGGCATGAAGTGTGGAACTTCAAAAAAGTTGAGTTTTTTCCCGAGGTTTTTGATGTTTGGAGTCCGGGTATCCTCTCCAATCATGCCGCAGCACAGAAATCTATTACACGCCCCCAACCAGGGGAATTTATTTGGGATCCGTGTAGAATGCCAAATAAATGCTAAAACAGAAAGGTTAGTGCACACAAGATATGCCAAAAACTTAGACTGCCAAGCCAAGTAAAAACAATAATAACAGCAATAAATCCTTATTACATCACTGCTAAGTGAGAAATACATCTCCTTAGTAGAGAAATACATCTCCCTTTGGGATACATGTTCCTATCCCTGGATCCGGTTTTACATGAAATAAAATTACACTGTTTGCAAAAATATTAACTTTGCCGTTTTTCTTTTTTGGGGACTGACATTTTTGTGGCTTAGAAAAATTTTAGTAAATTAAAAAAGTTACAAGTTAAAAGAACACTATTTTGAAAAACACTAGGTTTGACTAAATGTACAAGGTCAATTGTTTTGTACGAATTAACAGATAAATGAGGCCATCTATTGCTCTGGTAATATGCCCCATATCTGGTCTGCCTCTGCTCAAATCTAGCCTTTTTTTTTATCCCGGGAGGCTGCGAAAAAACCGCCAGACGCGTAACAATAAACCTAGACTGCGTTAGTTGTTAGAAAATTGCACACAATTTGGAGACGCATAAAATTACCAGCTCTATTCACTGTTAAAACATACCACTAGAATGGTTTAAGGTTACCAAACAACTTGTTTACAGTTCAATGGACTCTGAAGAGTTTTAAGATATGACCCATGACTTAAACATAACAATACAACACTGGGAGGTTTAAGGATAAAAACGCAACAACCTTGTAACAACAGTGCTACCTTTTTCGCATAGGCGTAGACAGACAGCTGTTTTTAAAGAAAGCCATTTCGTAGAAAACTTAAAGAAGGGCCAACCGGGGACAGGTTGCAACCCCTGTAGAATATTCCTAATGAATATTTAATTAGTGTCGTTCAATCTTTACACACATTCACCCACAGAAGGGTGACGATGATGATTATAAAAAGAAAAAACATTGGCACCTAAAATTTAGATGTGAAGTCCAAAAAGGGTAATAACTGAAGGTTCCTTTTGTTGTGGTTGCCCCTACAACGTACCAGTTAACGAAATTAAATATGCAGTTAAAAATTTCAGTCAATTTGTACTGAAATATAATGTTTTAACCTTTTTAAGTTAAACAAAGTGCTGACTAAAGGCAGCAGTATACA
The DNA here is from genome assembly GCA_023313725.1 of Lithobius niger. Lineage (NCBI taxonomy): Eukaryota > Metazoa > Arthropoda > Chilopoda > Lithobiomorpha > Lithobiidae > Lithobius > Lithobius niger. The sequence goes on from JAHWFP010020211.1 coordinate 34,335, forward strand.
CAAGATAATTTCCAGGTTTGTACATCAGTCTCTGAAGTTTTAAAAATAAAAATTCAACAAGTACACTATTTAGTTTTTAGTTGCTCCTAGATGGAGCCACGCTTGTATCGACATACAACTTACTATTTAAAAGAAACTCTCACTGGAATTTACTTTGTTAGGTTTGCCTTTAATTGCCAAAAAAATTCTAATTTACAGAAAAACAACTACATTAGGTTAGGTTTTATAACCTCCGTTTCACTGGGAACGCCTATTTCAGTACTAGAGCCATAATAATGCATTTATTTCCACCCTAGACTGACATAGAATTCACACTAAAACATCGGTCGTATTTTTTTTTAAGGAAGTGGAAAAAAAAACTATACAGGTTTTAGTTGTTCAGTAAGGGAGACCTAATCTAAGGTTTTACTTACTCTTAAACTGACAAAACTACATTTTAACTGTTGAGTTAGGTTAGAATGTAACCTTCTTTCTAACGAAAAACTATTATTCTCGTTTCAAACAACTAGTACTCTGTGAAGTTTTAATTAATCTCAGGAGGACTGACTTTACTGCATTCAGGAAAGAATTTAAAACACTCAAGGGAAGCACGTCTACTGCCATCCCGAGTCACTGGCCGTTTTACGCCAGCGCTAAACGCTCATTCAAGTTGGCTCGGAATGTCTCCTCTGCCTAAAGAGGGGGATTAATGTATCAGATTACACTTAACACTTGACTGCACGTTGGTCACGCCCGACCGCTTCTGTGAAACGGTTTCCCTCCTACTGCTGGGACGGGCGGGGGTGTAGCGACTTTAGCGCTAGGGGTAGAATCACTTAGCGGGCTGTTTATAGCTGGCACGAGGGTCTTGTTTAGTAAACTAACGCCAGGAATTCCCAGCACGACGTCGAACGTGCCAGTTGCGGGGGACACACAAGCTACTGTTTTTAGCTTAGCACCATTAGCTAAAGTTACACATAAATTAACCTGAGGCAATATTACAATCTCATTGCTTAAAACAGATTGACAACAAATTTTTTGTTTTAAACGTGGTCAATTTTTCGCGAGTTTTGCGCTAACCAGGGAAACTGAGCTACCGGAATCGCATAAAATTTTAATTTTATGTTTTACTACACTAGCTGCTAGAGTGCTAGATTCAAGAACCCCCTGGCATCTTTCCCTACGAGAAAACATGCGTTTGCTTGCTCCGTGGCCATTTTATTATGCTCGCGGCATTCACTACGGAAATGTTGGGGGAATTGCAAATGTAGCAACGCTTAACTCTATCTACTTTAGCGTTAGTGCTTAGACTAGCGCTTTCGCTATTGCCATAGTCCTGACTACGGGTGTCTAATTCTACATCGACAGATCCGGCTGGATTAGCTGTCGTGTTGTGGTTACGCTTGTTACCACGTTGGTTGCGTGAACCTTGACTTGGCGGCGCAACACTAGGTTGTGTTTTGACGCTGCGTGCAGCCGCATCGTTAGCTATTTGTTTGTTACCGGTGGTGAAGTTGTCACACAACTTTGCAACTTCGGCCAAAGTCCCTGTACGGATTTGGTCGGGCAACCATTTGCGCAGGGCAACTGTACATGATTTACTAAATCGTTCTAGGAGCATTAAATTTACAAGCTTGGCGTACTCGCCATTTACCTTAGCCAACGATAACCATCTCGTGAATAGGGCTTCTAACTTAAAAGCGAAATCGTGATACAATTGTTCAGAACCTTTCTCTAAAGCTCTAAACTGTGTTTGAACGGACTCTTTCGTTTGCACAAACCTGTCAAGAAGTTTACTTTTGACTACGTCGTAATCCTGCATTTCAACATCTGTGAGTTGATCGCATACTTTAATTAAAATTTCTCCCTTGAGAGGCAAGAGTGCTGTACTCCATTGGTCCTTGGAGATCTTTTGACTAGTTAAAGTTCTCTCAAAAATTAAAAAAAAAAAACTGTTGATTTCCGTATTTGGGGTCCACTTATTTACTAGGCGTACCACATCGGCAATTTTTCCCTGTTTAGGTACTGGATTCGGGGGAGCTGGGGAAGCGCCCGGAGCTCCAGCGGAAGCTGGGTTTACATTTAAACTTGTAGCGTTTAGCTTAGCTAGTTCCAGCTGCTTATCTAATTTAGCCAATTCTAAAGCACTAGTGCGTTCTAAAATTGCGGTTTCCCTTCTTTAAGCAAGGCGTCACGGTGCTTAATTTGGGCCTATTGGTCCCGTACAGCTAATTCATGCGCTCGACGTCGGTCTGATTCAGCTAGTTCGAAGTCTCGCCTTTTTTCGCTGTCAGCGATTTCAAGGGCTTTTAATCTTAACTCTTCAGTTTTTAATGAAAGTTCTCGATCTCTAGTGGCTAATTCTTGCTTTTGTAAAATTAAGGCTTCACGTTTTTCTATAGCCGAAGCTAGTTCGTCGCAAAGATCTTGCATGTCTGAACGGTCGCTATCAACCGCCGTTTTTAATACTACGACAGTTTCTTGTCTAGTTTCCGTTACTGTTAGGCCTAGCGTAGTGGAGGCCTTTTTCAAATCCTTATAATGGATGTCTTTAATCACATCATCCAAATTTAAGTCCGACATTTTGGCGTTTAACGTTTACGGATTTTCAAAATAAAAGCTTGTTTACATGAAAAATAAAATAATTGCAGCCGCAAGTTAATTTTACGTTAATATTTGGAACAGAGCACATTATTTAAAATATTTCTCTCCCCAAATCCAGTAAGCTGTACATACGAGACACTTTTAAGACCACTAGCATTTTGGTGTATGAATAATTAACAGACCTACGGAATTTTAACTACAACACTCTGGCTCGGTGGCCCTAGCATATCCTATACACACTTACCCCGTACACAATGGTGTAATGTTCGCCAAGTTCCCCTCCACATCCCCACCGGCGATTGTAGATGGCTTGAAACACACTGAAGTAAACGTCCAGGCTTGGGGGGTCTACCTCGGTCAACTTTCGGGCTTGAATCGGCAACTCAAGGCATGCTGATTTCTGCTACGGAGCTCTTGGTCCCTCGCGGGCAGATCCTCCTCAAAGACGGCGGGCTGATGGGGGGCATCAACACGACACGGCAAATAGCACTCTCGATGAAGTGAGTTTCTTGCTTCTCGGCTCCAGATTTTTGGCTGCTGGGGCGGAGATTTTGTACTGATAGTGTAGGCAGTACGGGCGTCTTTTTCGGCAACTATTTTTACGGAGTTGCGGACTTCTACTTCTGTACCTTTTTTAGCTTTGGTACGCACATCTGCTTCGTGATTTGTAGAACTTAATCACTGACATCTGGGTTGAAATGGTTTTCTTCTTCACAAATGGGTCCAGTAGAATGGCAGAGGGAAAACGCTTGACGGGAACAGCACCTGTTCATCCCACCGCTGCCACCATTTGTAGCGGCGGACGCTACAACGGGCTAGGTGCTTGTAACGTCTCCGCACTCATGTTTGACATCCAGCTTGTACATATGACTGAATAATGATTTTCTGACTATTATGACGTATAACAGCACAGTTGGGCCTCAATCCCGGAGGGAGTGAAGATACTTTCCTATTTTAAAAATGAGTAGGTCTAACCAGAAACTATCTACCTGGTCTTTAAGGCTGCCACCACCGGTGGGTAAGTTTACAAGCTAATGGGGTTTAGAATAAAATGGGCTACATGTTATTTAAATGCAAGCAATTAATCTACACTAGAAACCGTACTTGAAGTTTTAAAAACTCTTGGTTTTAATAAAAATCACAACAAATGAAAAAGGCACTTTACATTTTGGTCACTAGTTACAACGAAAGCTTTAAATTAAAGCAAGAAGGCTTTCCGTGAAAGCAAACGAATTTACATTTAGAAAATTCAAGAACAAAAAGCAACAACGGGCTTTTTACACAATTATAAACAATTTCAACTAGAAAAAGTAGTTTTTGGGTCCAATCCTGAAAACCCTCTAATTTAAACTTGCATCCGCTAAAGGCTTAATTAGTCTTAGACATATATTATATCTCTTTCGCAAAGGAGCGCCCGAATCCTCAAGAGCCACTGTCTACCGTTTAAGTTAAAACGAGGTTTAAAATAAACAAAGGAACGCTGGTTTTTAGGAAGAGAATCACTCTGACATTACAGTAAGTAAAGACCGAAAATGCCGTTTGGCTTACTCCACTGTAAAAATTCTAAAACAAGAGGTAAGTTAAAAACTGAACTATAAATTTAGAATGGGGGTCCTAAATTAAACTTTCGATTAACCAGTAACTTATACTGACCACTACCTTTGCCCGGCATGGCAACCTTCAGAACGCGGCATCTCCACTCCTGACCGGCCGTGACCACCACTTGTCTTAGATCTGTGAGCTGTGCTAAAGAGTAAGGGGAGCGGGGGCTTTTGCTAGGGACCGGAAGTTCGCGCGGACGGGCAGGAGAGCTACAGGGGTCTGGTTGGCTGAGGGCTTTGAGAACAATGGAAAGTGGGAGGAGAAGTCGGGGGGAACAAAGGCTTTTGCTTGGGAGCCGTTTGAAGGAACAGATCGTTTGTTTTGGATTCGGATTGTTGGTAGTTACGGTCGAGTCTACAGTTTACTATTTACAACAAATACAATTCACGTTCGTTTAAATCGTTGCTGAAGGAAGGCTAAGCAGAGGTAGTGATCCGGGGGCAAAAGATTAAACTCAAAAGGTTAAACAAACTAGCACAGTAAAAGGTTATATGAAAATTAGAGTTTTGACTGTTATATGAAAAGTTGAGTTTTGACTCAGCAGAGAATGGCGATAGAGAAAAGTCGGACATTTTTCATGACATTTGGTGCACAACAAACAAAATAAAAAATATTGTACTAGATTTGAATCCAACATATATGTGAGGTTAAGTATGTGAGGTTGTGTTAAAGGAAGCCTCTCCTAAAACACAACTAAGCTAGTGTATTTAGGCTTTATGCCTGCAATAAAATAAAAGGAAGTAATTACATTTGTACATAGTTTTGAAGCTACGGCGGCCAGAAGTGTGAGCGCTACGGCCCAGTTTGGTGACTTTTTCAAATAGATGTATCTGCAGAACTAGAAGGAAATTTAATGTTCTGTTTTCACAGGAATAAAGTTCAAGTGAGTGGCTATTAAGAGCTTCTAATTATATTTTAACCGAGAATTAAAGTCTCGGCTGGATTTATTGTTCCCTGACCCTATTGCAGCCGTTCGCCGTATACAATTAAAACAAGTACAGAGCACCCACCATCATGAGTTGAAAACGTATCAAATAGGTGATAAGGTTTGGTATCGTGACTTTAGTACTACTAATGACAAACTATGGTCAGTAGGTATCGTTAACCAAATAGGTAGTAATCAATCATATAGTATCGTTGATACTAACGGTAATACGATTCACAAACATCGCGAACAGCCAAGGTTACATACCGCTGAAAAGGAATATCCAGAACAGCCACCAAACGCACTTATTCCGACAGCAAAAAGCAGTAAATCCTCAGTGAATAATAATGAGCAACATCACGCTATTTTCAAATGCATGTCTTTTGGCGGTCAGAAACGTGAAAAGCCAAGTTCCGCTGACGTAGTTGCTGAGCGTCGATCTTTCGGCCAATCCAGAAAGTCAACTTCTATCGTCAAGGGCTCAAATCCACCAATCCAAGAGCTTGAAAAATCACCTGAGAATTTGCCTCACAAGTCATCAGGTAGCAAGAAAACTCCAGCGAAATCACCCCACACACACGAAGTGGGTGAGTCTGCTAACGTAATTAACCAATCACCTTTGGTTAGTACCAACGCCCCTCTTGAAGGAAATTCGAAGCCAGAAAGGTCACAACCTCCATCGATTGTTACGTCACCATCCGCTAAGCAATCACCACCAAAGCCACGTCATGCTAACAAAAAAGTGAAACCGAATCCCAATAAACGTAAAGTTGGGCTATCACCAACACAGGTTGATATTGCTGCTCAACTTCAAAATGCTCAACATCGTTCAAAGAGACTGCGTAGAGCTCCTGACAAGCTCAATTTGTAGTTTTTTGCAAAAACTTACCAGTTGGCTACAACTTCTTTTTTTTTTGTTGTAACCTGTTGCACGTGAATTAAACGATAATTCTTTTTAAACTGTAGCGAGTAACGTTAAAACGTTTTGTCCCCTAGTTACTTGTGCAGAGAATCGGATCTGTTTATTTTTAAAATGTCCACTTTTAAAATTAGGTAAAAAAGTAGTGTTTATTGTTGTTTGTGAGAAAAATTGATTTCACATTTTTATCCTTTGTGTATCTTTTTTGTATTTTCATGTGAATTTCTTCACTCATCGGAACCAAAAATTGTTTAAGCCACAATTTCCACTCCGGTGAAGCCTAACCAAAAGCAACATTGGCATCGACGATCTCTTGGATGCCAGATGTCTTTTTACAAGCAACGATGCAGCGTTTTAGCTGCAGAAATGGTTGCTGGATACAAGAAATAACCAAAAAAGGCTACAATAACAACAACAAATTAATTTATTTCTGATTGTAATTACAAAAGAAAAATTGCTCCATAGTAAATTTCAAACTGTTAATTTTTCAGATAGTTTTCAAAAATGTCAATTTACTTAAAACCGAATTTTTTTTTACATCTTGTGGTTTTTGATTTTGTAAACAGCTTTCAAAAATAGTGGTTAGTTTTTCTCGAAAGCGAAAACTTATGTATCTTTCTTTAAAAAGAGGTAGTGACTAAAAAATACATCTTGCCTTCGTAATCATGATTTTATTTCCAGCTAGGCTTAGATTTTTTTTTCTGTTTTTTTTTCCGCTCTCTGTATTACGGAGTCGTCACTTGTGAGCTCCACCCTACCTAGATAACCCTTTAATTACCTAATAGGCTGACCCATTCATTGTATAGAGTATTTATTATATCACATAACTTCCTGTTGTACTAATATTTAAGGAGGAGTAAACAGGAAGCCAGCTGTCTTATCAGCTGTAGCCTACACTCTGGTAGCCAATGTCAGTTATTACCAATGGTGCCCACGCTGGGCTTAGGTGTGTCCATGCCAAGGACATCACAAGTAATAAAATGGGTTAAGATAATGTTTATTTCAGAGAAACGTTACAATTACGCATGTAAAAACACAAATCAGCCAAAACAGGTTACATACACATAAATTTTTTTTCTGTTGTTTCAGAAAGACGCTTTTCACCAGTAAGGAAACCTTTTCTAAAGGCAAGGTGACCTTTTCTAAAGGCAAGGAGACCTTTTCTAAAGGCAAGGTGACTTCATTACAAATAAGGAGACCTTTTCTAAAGGCAAGGCGACTTCATGACAAGTAAGGAGACCTTCTCCAAAGGCAAGGCGACTTCATTACAAGTAAGGAGACATTCTTAAAGGGCAAGGCGACTTCATTACAAGTAAGGAAACCTCTTCTAAAGGCAAGGAGACTTCGTCACAAGAAAGGTGAACTTCCACAAACATGCTGAATTCTATACAAAAATTAACTTTCTACAGAAAAATGGACTTTTCACAGAAAAGTGAAACTTCCACGAAATAAGTACCAGCAAACAAAACTCAAGATCCCGCGAATGAGATAAATAAGTTACTCATTTTACTCCTGATTCTCCAAGTGAAATAAAATTACGAGACAGGAACCGCATGGTAACATTAAGACACGACACCTATTTAAGAAAACAGAATTGTAACACAGTCGACATTTTATTGACCGATATTGTCACATAGGTCAAAACTCGAAAATACTGAATTAGTACTATGAAATTGTACAGTGTTGTGTATGAAAATGTCTGACATGTATGTACCATCACAGTAAGTACTAAATAATACATAACCACCCCCCCCCCCCCCCCCCGAAAAAAAATCCAGGAATTTTTTGTGTGGTTATTTTGCATAAGAACTCATCAAAGGACTTCGAAAATTGTAACCCATAGGTTCATCGACCGACAACTAGGCCCACTTAACAATCATTCCACCCCAATAGTAAAATAGGATTTTGAATATGTATTCGAAAAGCTGAGAATTGCTATGCAAGGTCTTTTACTCATGGAAAACTTAAAATATATTATGAAATTAAGGGTATTCTTAGCGCAACCCGAGACGTTTTTCCTTGCATCTTAGCGGGAAGTTTACTCTAGCAATCGCCAGTAAGTAGAATCAAATTACGGAATAAGTTAATCAAATTGCTAAATAAAAATAAAAACTTTAAGGATATAGATCGTTACCCCAAGTAACCAGTAGCCGACTTTATCTAAGAATGGGCGTTGTAAATATTTTAAGAATTAGCACTGTCCGATATAAAATATCGGTATCGGTAACTAACGTTGCACAACCGATACTTCTTACCGATATAACATTAACTTATTAACAGCAACAGTCTTACAACGTCCATTTATTATTATCAGAATAACTTTAGCTTTAGCCTAGCAGACGACACTCGGTACACTTGGCCTCTGCCTCATGCACTTTTAATAGCTACCACATGTGGCCCTATCCAGATACTTAGGAGACATAAGTGGTCCGGCCAGGGAGCCAATCAGCTCTCCCGGCAATCACAGCATCCAATTGCACAATTTTCTGCAATACAATAGATCATGATACAGGCCCCCTTTATAAGCAACATCCCTGGCCTATTTCTCTCTCTCACCCGACGATTTTGGACCTAAAAAGCCACCCGTCTCTGAGGCGACCGCACCAAGATTCCCAGCCGGATTTATTCTAAGTTAAGTAATTTGACGATCTTGGAATTAGCCGAATTTTAAAAAAGCTTCCCTCCTTTAGAGCCTAAGTCCGGTTCAGAGTTAAGAAAGGGCGCATCTTGTATAAGAGCCCCTTTCTCTTATTTTCCCTTGGTCCGAGTGCTTTAATTTAATATTACGAAGTTTAACTGATTTAAAGGGAGGGATAACCCTCACCCTAAATAACTGAATTAAATAGCTTTCCGATCATATATCTTGTGTGGACTCCCTTACTTTGCTCATTTATTGCTTTATGTGCTGTTGTTAGATTATTAGCATTTGTGCCGACGGTACGATTATTATTATCGTACCACTGAGTCTCCGTAAGATCTTGCAATAGAAGATATTACGAGAGATTTACAATACGCCAACTGAACTGATCGTTCTTTGCCGTAACTCTGATAAGGGTTGCGAAGAAAGCTGAAAAATCGGCTATGTGCCTGCCGAAACTACTGCGCATCCTCGCAACTTGGTTCGATCCTTTCATGTTTTGAGCTGCTGCGTCTGATTGGGTGTCTATTTAACTTATTCTGAAGCCTGAAAACTTAGCTTCCTTCCTTAACAGTGTGCCATCGTCTTGGTTGTTACAGAAAATTTCCTGACATAGTGCAACAATACCAGGAATTCGATTCGTTCGTGTTTGTTCAGTCCGGGAGTGCAAATTCAAAATGGGGATTATTTCACTTCTTGTCTATTTTCGGCTCTAATTTCCCTGGCTGGGAAAAGAGTTCCATGGTGTGGATTTTATCCCTGTCTGGTTGTGCGCTGTCTTTGCTTACACCACGAGACTTAGAGCTCTGTTTACATGTAACAGATGAGTGCGAAAATTTTTTGAGTGCAACAAACTATCGTCCGAATATGTGGCACACTTTTCGACTATAAGTGCTGCGGAAATCCGCTGGGCGCAGAACTGGAATTGTGCAGTAGCTTTCTTTAGCTCTGTTGGCAGCTCTTTAAAGCAAGATGTCCTTCCGGATTCTGGAAATCCGGTCGTCTCCATGGATGACTCAGCTAGATCAAATACTCTCTTGCTAAATGCATCTAGATGTGTCTTTAACATCTCAAGAAATTCTGCCCTTTCTTCTTCGGTTAAATCCGGAAATGAAAATTTAAATTTCAACTTGTCCCAATCATTATCTAGGTTGGATTGTGACTTTGGCGATGGCGTTGGTCTGTTGATAGAGTCAGCGCTGGCCTCTGCGTTTGGTTGCGATGTCTCAATGGGCTTTGTTCGGACTTGCTCGGGAGAGCCGGAAATAGCTTCGGATACACCGCGAGCTACCTCGGTTGCTTCTGAATCTCGAGTGCTTCCAAGGCATGAGTCAGTTTCGGTTTCGCTTATCCCTGACAGGATCGAGTTGCTTGCTCCAGCTTTGTGATAGTGTTGAGCTATCTCACTGGGCCCTGGTGTGGAAACGGGAGTGTCAAGTGTGACTGACTCGGTTTGAATGGCATTCGGCTGAATTATCGAGTCGGTAGTATTAATCAGAATTTTTTCGTCGTCCTGGCAATCATACTCAACTTCCACAGTTGTGTAATAGCCAAGAGTCATACCAGAAGGCAAAAATATGTCTTCGCTTGATGCGTTAATTATCATTATCGGTATTAGCCCGGTAGGTGACGTATTGACTAGACATCTAGCCAAATTCGTGAGGTGTGGTGTTCCATTGAGACTGTGGATTATCAACTGTGTCTGCGTCGGACGAAACATTGAATGTCGCTGTGTGTTCGTATGAAGCTTCATACTGTTCGAAATTTATAATTTCTCTATTTTGATTATAAGTTTCCCAGGTATCAAATGGAGATGGGGAAAGCCTAAATTTTAGCTTACCGATTTTCAAAATCTGATCTGAACAGTTTAGCTATACTAAATCGGGTTGTTGTGATAAGAAATCATAACCCAATAAAATGTGGATAGATCCAAGACTGCTATTAGGAAAGATTCTAAATTTTTGTTCCCTAGAAAATCCACATTTATTTATTTCCGTGGTCAAAATTATGGTGGAATTATGGTGAAATTATGGTGAAATTATGGTGGAATCTTAGTTCCACCAACGTCTATCAAAGCTGTAGGTGTTTGTATTGTAGCTACGCTGCACTTTATGCGATAATCATTTAATAATTCTTCAGCTGTGGATGTTTCAATTAAGGAAATTCCTGCACCTGAGTCCAATAATCCAAATTAAAAAATTAGGTGAGGTCTTGGGTGTGCTGCTTTAGCATTATAGCCTAAGCAATTTACCAGAACTTGCTCCGATGCGTTGTCTGCGTCTGCCAACGAGACGTGAGCCAACATGTCTGATAGACCATTAGTGTTTATTTCAGCCGCTGGATGGAATTGATGTGGCGTCGCTTCGATCTGCTGCTGCGATTTCCTAGCGAGCAAGACTTTGCGTTTTGCTTGTCGGTTTGCACGTTTTTGCTCAGTGATGATGGTTGGGTTTGACGCGTTATCCCAATATATCACTCATATTGTTGGTGCAGTAATTTTAGCCAACAAAGGAATGCGTAGCTTCAATTCCCATTGATTTCCGTCCGAAATCAAAATTGTTTCACCTGCTGAAAGCAGATGAGATTTACGCTCATTTGAGTCAGAGATGCTACGGAATTCAATTAATCATTCCTCGCCAATCAATTCTAAAACGATTGGATTATTAGTCTTCACTCGTGATAATTCAGAGTGAAAGTTAGTAGAGTCAGCGCCGTCTTCAAATAATATAAGAATGGCTGAATCACAAGACAAATTATAAGCAGTGTTAACTTCTTTCAGAATGCGTGTGAAAGTGTTTTCCAAACGAGCGTTGGCGTTCGGAGATGGAGCCACATATTTTTCTGGAATAGCACCAAAACATGCTGCAAGCCTGGGCAAGGTAAGCGTTGTCTTTGAGCGCTAATTTCTGCTGGTGCCAGTCTACTTTCGAATATAAATCGAGAAGTAGGCCTGTGGCGTCAAGTGTGGAATGAACTCTTGTTTTCTTAAATAAAATATTCGTCTCTTCCCTAATAGATGATTGTGCTTCCGTATCATTGTCAGGATTTACAGCATTCATAACGCAAGTTGGAATTTCATTTGCGTTAGAATAACCAGCCAGCTCGAAGACCTGTTTCCCTTCGAACTGTCAACTAGTTTTTTGACTGCTGTTGCTGCTGTGAGCTTCGAGCATTTTGAACTTGATTGGGGCTCGGGCCTTTGTTATTCATACGCTGACGATTATATTGAGCTAAATTCAGTTGCGAATCGTCTCTAGTGCCAATATTATTATTGCCCCGGCGATTACTTCCCATATATATCTTGTTAGAGGTGCTTCTGTGTGAAAGTGGTTTCCCTTCAGCAGCCAAACGTTTTGCGTTTGCGGCCTTAACTACTTCCAATTTACTGTCTAAACTTCTGCAATTTTTGCTGAGGTGGAATCTGCTGAAACACCGGAAACAATCGCGTTGTTCCGTGTGTTCCTGCTGTACTGCAGAAACCCTGGCTTCTCCCAATGAATCACGAAGCCTAATATTTTTAACTTCCTTATTTTTATGTTCAAGTTCCTGCAAAACCTTAACTAGGTCTGCTGCTGTAATGTTCCCTCCGGAACTTGTAGGTTCTTAGAACTAAGACATTTCAGACAGTAAATGATAAGCAGACTAACACTTGCTAAAGGACTTTATTTCCTGTGTGCTGTACAGTTTTATAACATGATGATGTCATGTGATTATCCACAGGATGTAGGGTGGCGACAAGCATGGATAGACTGATTAAACTATGTAGTGGTTAAGGTAAGCTGAGGAAGGTGAACAGTGTTGGATGCAACCCTCCCAGCGTGGCTTGCCACAAATAACGACAAGTCACGACAATGGATCCCCGTTAAAAAAAAAAAAAAAAAAAAATCTAAGACTACTGAAAAACAAACAAGCATCATTAGATTCTTTTTAGTCACTCTAATTTTATCTATTAAGAGAAGAAGAAAATGTTGCGCTTTCTAAAGAAAAAAACTACATTTTTTCGAAAGCTAGACCCCCCAACAAATAAACAAAATCTTTTAAATTTTAACAATGCTCGGAAAACTTGCATCATGAAGACCACTATTATAATTAAAGTTGAAATAGGAAGTTCAGGTTCTAGTATCAAGTGTATTTCTTTTTGTTGGCCAACAGACTACCCTCTTGTGATGTTATCTAATAAGGAACAGTCGTTGATCCAATTGGTTATTCTCGCAAATGAGAGTACTCATGCTCCCGAGCAGTTGTCATTTGCGACGGAAAATATGAAAATAGAAAAGAGACATATATTAAAATCGTGGAATCTATTTTCCACACATATAACCTGAAACATAACATTTTTCCCAGCACGGGAACAATTAAAATCATTCGGTCTATTCCAAATACACACAACGAAACGCGCACAGGTTTCCTACTTAAAGGAACAAATTAAAATGAAACCATTTATTTGGTTTACACATAACCGATACAAACATTGATGTTAGCCTGACTCCAAAATTTAATTTGATGATGTGTCATAATCTGCGAGCTTGTCCGGTGCTCGCCGAGCTCTTTTTGGACGTTCGGAATGATTTAAGTTAGGCTGCGCTGCAGCATCTACAACAGATGGCGCAACCTTACGCTTTTTGGCTTTTGGTTTGGATAGCGAGATTCCCGATGAACTTGCTTTCGGCGGAGACATCCTTGTTAATAAAGGAGGTTCCGTACCATCTGGCACTCTAATCTCTGGAGAGGCGCTAGAATTTTGTGCCATGGTGGAAACTTTGGGATCAATGACGTCATCGGACTCTTCTATCCCCGAAATGGGTGATTTCGCTCGATTTAGTACGTGCGTGACATTTTGACCTTGCGGATTGTCGGATGATCTTAAGAGCACATCATTTTCATTGGTTAATGTCGGCATTATTACAGACGATCTACGTGATAGGCCTTTTGATTTTCGACGCCGATTTAAATAATCAGCTGACTCTGGAAATGAAGTTGACGAACCACTCGGATTTCGCTTGCTAGCGTGATGTTGAAAATCGCTATTCTTCGGTAATTTATTCATGCCTGAATTATCCGCTTTTGCTGTTGGAACTACGTCGTTTGTTAAGCTTTCTGCAACTTCAGGATTCAGTTTGATGCGAAGCTGGTCACGATGTTTAGTTACAACTTTCTGTTCATCAGTGAGTACTTCGTAAATCAGATGCGGTAGTCTAGATTTAATGACACCGCCAGACCATAATCGTGAGTTAGTTCGACTAAAATCACGATACCATACCGTATCGCCAACATGATAGTGTTTTGACGTACGATGTTGTGTGCTAGCAACTTGTTTTTGCTGATTCCGTTTAACAATCGACACAGGGTCGGGATACAGCAAATCTATTTTAGATTTTAATTCTCGATTAAAGAATAATTTAGCTGGTGTACTCTGGGTAGTCGAACTCACTGTAATTCTACTCGATGTTAAGTAGGCATTGATACTCTCCCGGATCGTCAACCCGTCACGTCTCGCAGCTTTATATACTCGTTTAAAATTCTTTACAAAAATTTCCGCTTGCCCATTTACCCATGGCGAATTTCCAGGCCCACGGAGATGTTGGATTCCTTGCGATTTAATCCAGGATTTGAATTCCTCACTTGTAAATTGAGGTCCGTTATCGCTAACAAAAGAATCAAACAGTCCGTATTCGGCAATGTGGGTATTTAGCACTTCAATAACTTTCGCAGACGTGGTGCTTTTCATTTTATGAACGAATGGCAACTTACTATGGGCATCCACTAGGATTAAAAACATATAGTTATCGAGTGGACCCAAAAAATCAGCATGATAGCGCGAGTTAGGTTTTTGAGGATATTCCCAGTTATGCTTGGGACCTGCTACATTAGTTTCTTTGAACTGTTGACAGTTAACGCAAGATTTTACTTTGTTTTCAATATCGCTATCGATTTTTGGCCACCACACCTTAGCCCTAGCCAAACCTTTCAATTTAACTATACCAAGATGCGAACTATGCAAGTCATTCAGAATCTGTTTTCGCAACGTTGACGGAATGACGATTCGGAATCCCCAGAAAAGCGTATCATTCTCGATGGTGATTTCGTTGCGACGTGTGAAGTACGGTTGCACGTCCGGATCCTCACATACGGCCGGCCAGCCCCGATTCACGTAGCGGTAGACTTTTGATAGAATTTTATCCTTTTTAATTTCGCTAACTAGTGTGTCATTTAGCACTGGCAAGTTAGATATTGTCTCTAACGCTAGAACATTGTATTGTTCCTCGGCTTCCTCGAACTCTTTGTCGTTCGGTAACGGAAGTCGAGACAGTGCATCGGCGGTTAAATTTAATTTGCCGGGAATATGCTCGAAATCATAAGAATAGGCATTTAACATAACCGCCCAACGCTGCACACGGGCTGCCGCCATTTGCGGAATTCCTTTCTTGGGGCCAAAAATCCAAATCAGTGCCTTCTGATCTGACTGCAAAATGAACTTTTGACCATAGAGATATTCGTGGAACCGCTTCACTCCCCACGCCACGCTGAGCGCCTCACGATCGAAATGACTGTATCCCTGCTCTGTTTTTGTTAATTTGCGGGATGCAAAAGCTATGGGGCGCGACTCACCATTAGGCATAATATGCATCAGGCACGAGCCTACTCCGTAGAGAGAGCCGTCGCACACGAGTTTCAGTTTCAGTTTCGGATTGTAATGAACCAAAACTTTACTCTTTACGAACAACTCCTTAACTTTGCTGACAGCTTGGTCACACTCTTTCCCCCACACCCATTTTACTTTAGGACTCAACAGTCGGGTAACTGGAGAAAGAATGTGCGCAAGGTTAGGCAAATATTTAGAGTAGTGGTTGACGAAACCCAGAAAGCTTTGCAATTCTTGAATGCAGCTAGGGTTAGGTGCGTTTGTCACAGCTTCAATTACCTCCGGGAGCGTGTGTAATCCTTCTGCATTAATCATATGCCCAAGGTATTTCAGCTCAGGTCGCGATAGTTTGCACTTATCGATCCTAAGCCTTGCACCATTTTCTTGCAAAGCACTAAGCAACATACGTAATGAGTCGTCGTGCTTTTCACCCTTCCCACTTACTAAGATATCGTCGTAAAATGGGGAACATTTAGGAATATTGCTAGTAATTTGAGTCATAACCCTTTGAAAAATACCTGGACTAGAAGCTAATCCCAGGGGCACTCGTAACCAGCGAAAAAGACCTAACGGGGTATTTATAGTTAGTGCTGCTTGCGATTCGCGATCTAATTCGATCTGCAAAAACGCATCCTTAAGATCGATAAGGCTGAACGTATCACTCCCAGCTAATTCGCTAAAAAGTTCTGCGGCCGTGGGAACCGGGTAATGGTCGATTTCGAGTTGCGGATTAACTGTTGTTTTGTAGTCGCCTATAATCCGTATCTCGCCCCCCGGTTTGTGCACGATGACGATCGGCGTCGACCATTCCGAGGTTGTCACTGGCTCTAGAATTCCAAGGCCAACCAAGCGTTCAATTTCTTGGTTAACCTTTTGCTTAAGTGCTAACGGGACAGGTCGCACTTTACAATAAACTGGCTTGGCATCAGCTTTGAGTTTTATTTTGGCCTTGAAGTTCTTAAACTTGCCCATACCCTCGCTAAAAAGTTCGGGAAATTCGTTAACCAATTCTGCGGTGTTAACAGTAGGAGTGTTAACCTTAACTTTTTTGATACGTTTAACTTTTGTTTGCAAGTCATAATACGGATTCATATCCGGCCTAAAGATTGACAGCCAATCTTTTCCCATTAATGATGGTTTGTACATTTTAGAAACAAGAGCTTCAAGGTTTTCAGTTTGGCCATTAATTTTTACTTCCAACTTAATGGTGTAAATGGTTTTTTCAGTTCCTTCAGTATAGGAATGAATTGAGTATGGACTCAGACTGAGGGGACAGTCAGAAAAATATTTCTCATGCCACTCTATTGGTATAATGGTGGCGTCAGCCCCCGAATCTATTTCCATTCTCAATTTAACACCATTTAGTGTTACCGGCATCCACCATTTATGGATTTTCAAGGAGTTCACCACAATAATGATTTTATTAACTGGAACAGTAGCAGGGACTGAGGAAAATTCTGAAACATTCAATAGTTCCACCGTGTTGTTCTGTAGGCAGTAATCTTCAGAATCGCTAAAATTTTCTGAATTAGTATCCGAATTTTCGACCTCACTTACTGAATCATTTTCAGTTTCACTATCACGCTGTAGCCTATGCACCTTCTTTTTGTAACTATATTTAGTTTTAGGTTTACTTTTAGCCTTACTATGTGCACTCGTAACTGACTTTGAGTGTTCAGCAGTTTTAAAAGGTTTAGTTTTACTGCTTTTTCTACAGACGGCTTTTAAATGTCCTTGGGTATGACATCTTCCACAGATATAATCCTTATATTTACATCTAGGCTTAACGTGACCCGATTTTCCGCAGCAAAAGCAGATTAAATCTTTGTTAGATTTAGGTTTATTTTGCTGTCTAGGTTTATGTGAAACGTAATTTACAGCTTTACTATGTGATCTTATCACTTCTTGGTCGACTTCGGCTGACTCCAACGATAACGCTAAAGAAGTAGTAGCTTTAAGGTCTAATGTTTGCTTTAACAGCTCTCTTTGAATGGTTTCGGATTTTATCCCCCCAATTAAACGATCTCTAATCATTTCTCCATTAATGTCGGTAATGTTATTGAAATCGCAAAATTTTGTGAGAATTTTAAGCGCAGCCAGATATTCGCTAACGCTTTCATCCGATTTTTGAGCTCTTCGAAAAAATTTAATTCGCTCAGACACCACTGATGGCGCTGGCTCGACATCATCCAAAATTGTCTTTACCAAAACTGCATATGTCATGGAGCTAGGTAGCGCTGGTGAAATTATGTTGAGGATTCTGTCAAACATTTTGGCTCCCACTGAAGCCATTAAAAAATCAACCTTTTCATCTACTGGAATCTTTTTTACCTTAAAATAATAACTTAGCCTATCTACATATTTAGCCCAAGTATCATTTTCGCTATCGAATTCCGAAAATAAATTCGTATTTTTTCCCGCCATTTCTAAACTATTGATGGGACTACTGGAATTTAAATCGTTCTCATTATTTACAGGTTGTACTTCACCAGTTTTCGGCATAAGCCTTCACAATTTAACTCAAAATGCTTAAGCATACACAGTTTTAAGGCCTAAGCCTACACTTACTTAAAGGCATAAGCCTACACTAAATTTTCATACTAGATGGCAGTTTCTAGATAACACCAATTCCTAAATAGTTTTAACAATTAACTATCGGAAGCAACTCAAGACTAACGGATTCACTTATCTACTAAGCCTGAAATTCACAATTAGCCTACCTAGTTAAACTCAGTCTGCATCTTAAATTAAATTACTAGGCTTTTTAAATTTGTATTCAGCTCCTCCAAACTGTTTATACAAAACAACACGATGGCCCAACAAACGGCTCAAAACAGTCCTCACCGTTTTCCGTTGAAAGAACAACGACTACAGTGCAAATTATACACCGGCACAGCCAGCCCGAGCAAAGGCACGGCAACAATGAATTCGCAAAGGGAAATTTAGTTGCATTTTTATCATGCTATTCTGTTTATAGTGCTAACAGTGTGACACGCCTACGCGTCGCACAGGACACAACCATGGTAAAATTTCCCGTTAAAAATCCACTTGCCTCCCTCGGTTCTAGCATATAAGGTACAAATTTAACACTACATCAATAAGTACCACACCAAGTTCAAAAACCCAGTACACAGTTTGAAAAATTTAACCATGTTGACCACAGAGTAAAACTAATTCATTTGCCAAAAATGAAAATTTTTTAACTTACCACAAGTTAGGAGCACTCCTGTTGGTATACTATGGCCTACTGATTAAAATTAAAGTTACATGTCTTAGCCTCCTCCTCGTCGCCAATTGTA